>MU788415.1:42936-61420 GCA_026770625.1 Nicotiana glauca
GGGGGGGGGGGGGGATTCTTGGGGATAGCTTCCACAAGAGGGAAAACAAGAGGAATCTCTTCATTATCAACAATGACCTCTCTTCCCCTTCCCGTTTCCCAAGATTATGACGCATATCTGCCCTAGATGTAAGCTCATCTCTCATGTTTGATGTACGATTATTATATTAAGAAATCTTAAGTGTTCTTATTCTTATTCTATTTCGTATTCTGTATATTTCGATCTGGAATTAATTATGTTTGACTAATATTTATCCTCTTTATTATCAATAATTAGTTCGACAAAAGGGTTTTACACTTTCTGCTCAAACAAGTGGGCTTATAGTAGTACTTTTCATGTAAACTTTAAATATGTATTTTCGAAACACTTGAAAGTCTAACTTGAATTTACACAAATTTAGATGCTTTCACTCTTGTACTTTGAACCCGGAAGTAAATGGTCATGGTACATCACTTAACTATTTAATACTGAATACGATCTCAAGCGTAGATAGTAAAAGTGAAATACTCCGTGTCCTCGAAAAAATGCTGTTAAGAACCAAATGAGATTATCAGAAATCACATACATATGAAATAGCCCGTCTAGCTCAGTTGGTAGAGCGCAAGGCTCTTAACCTTGTGGTCGTGGGTTCGAGCCCCACGGTGGGCGGTATGTGTCTTTTATTGTTTTCACCTTAGACTTTTCTCAGAGTTTGGAAGTCAATTTAAGAGTATGATTAAGGAACATCTAGTATACATGATTTCAGTAGTGTATGCGTTCAAACCATGACCGGAGTATTGTTTTCACCTTAGACTTTTCTCAGAGTTTGGAAGTCAATTTAAGAGGCATCTTTCCAAGTCAGATATTTGTATTTACGAGTCAGCAAAAGAAGAGAATAATGACAGCTGATGGGGTTGAAGCAGGCACCCACTCTTTTTGTCCTTTAATGCCTGAGGTGAATAATTTCCATTCCTCCCCTCGTCCCTACACGACAACAAGTACTGGCCATCTCTATTAAAACTCAGACCCGTCTTTGTCTGTTTATTCTCACACTTATGCCCCAAAACCTCACACTGACTTTCATTTTAACCTTGATTATTCTTCATCTTTAGTTCTATCTGTTATTCCTTCTTCTATTTCATTACATAAAAATCTTTCTTTTATACATTTTACCCAAATAAGAGCCTGACTAATTCAAATTCTTGGCCCATTATTCTTTACCGAATTTTTATGATTTTATCATACCAAGAACTCAAAAGGGGACCTATGATTAAGGAACATCTAGTATACATGATTTCAGTAGTGTATGCGTTCAAACCATGACCTACAACAAATACGACAAACGATCGGTACCCTCGAGTCAAGTCCCAAAAGAGGCGACTTTAAGACAAAAGAAGAGGCTGTAGGACCCTCGTAGTATTGTAAGCCCATTAGGAGACATTGAGAATATTCTATCAAATATTCTTGGTAGTTTATTTCTGGCAATTTAGGAGAGTCTCCCTCTAGTATATAAGGGGAGAAGGAGTCTTGTAAAGAGGAGAGAAATTGGGGAATGAAAAAAAATATTATTTGAGAACGAAAGGAAATTTATTGTCAATCATCACTTACTTTTTTTAGTTTTTATTATACTCAGCTAAGATTTACCTCATCATCTTTCGATTGATTTGTTCAAAAAGATTTTTATATCTTTTGAGTCAAATAAGTACGGCATGAACAAACTAACTGGGGTATTGTCAACTAGAAAAAAAATATCTAGTGCCTACTGTTTTTTGGTGGGAGAAGCATGTAGCTTTCTATAATTTTTGTAAGATCTAGAAATGTGGTCGGTATAATTATATTAAATATCTAGAAGAAGATATATTTGCATTAATTGAATTTCAAACTACACTTTTATTCATTACCCAGTCACCCTTCTCATTCCTTTTCTGAGCTACTTACTGCCACTGCTTTTAAGGCTTTTCCCTACTCTTGTGTGCTCGAATTGTTTTCTGGTAATATCTGCAGTCTTTTATAGATCTGAGGTAACAAGTTTAGCCCAAACATTGAAAAATTCCGATCTCTGTCTACCAATCCGACAACGAAAAAAAAAGAAAAAAAAAAGAAAAAAAAAGGACAACCTACTTTGATTAGAGGACAACCGTGGATAGGAGAAGTTTTATTTTGTGTCTCATGCAACTGACGCTAGTATGGGGTTTCTTTTTGTCTCACAAATTTATGGACCTCAATCTTATATTTTTGGGTTCACATAAATCTGGGCCTATAAAACTATAAGACAAAAAGTTTATCTAGTATCAGTTGTATGAGACACGAAATAAAATTTTTCATGTGGAGATTAATTGGAGTTGGTTTGGTAGAGACAAATGATAATAATAATATAAATGTGGCATTCGATCTTGTCATAACTAAATCTGCAACATATAAATCAACACCTAACCTTTTTAATGGTTATTGAGTTATACCTCTTTTATTCTATCAGTTCACAGTTTTTAATTTTTGCAAGCCATTTGTTTTGCTTTCTTTTTATATTAAAGAAATAGAGATCTAAAATCTAATCCGCGATACAAATACTAATAAATTCCCAGCATATTTTACTATTTGTTACGCATTTTCAAATTAAGATGCGAGAACTAACTGGATCAACAAAGCTTAGGAGACATTGCGTGCAACCTTTTCCATATAATATCATCAACAACCAATATCCGCTCATACTATTTTTAAAAATTTTCAGTTTTCCTCAATATCCGTCTTTCTAATTAACTCGGGAATATATATATATATATATATATATATATATATATATATATATATATATATATATATATATATATATATATATATATATGAGTTGATAATAAAGAAAAAGCAAAACATTCTATGAATCAAACATTGGGCTTTCTCAACAAAATTTGATAATCATTCTTCTAATCAGTCGCCTCACGGCTTTGATTTAATTTTCTTAGACGCATAAAGTTCAAATTTGGTCATAGATAAAAGTTTGATATCTAAATTAAGAAAAAAAAAGAACAAATCCATTATTCACCAAGTTTCTAATCGTATTACCAAGGTAACCTACACTATGTAGCAATTTCTCAATAATGAAATAAAAAAAGTGTATTCTTCCAAGTCAGTCATTTCTATAGTACTAGCATTTCTTGTACCACACAATTAAGTAAACTTGTCTTCGTCAAAGCTTGACTTACACTTATAAATTAAGCGAGTTATACAATATGGTTTATATTATCTAATCAATTTTCAAATACCTAGAGATACGAGCAATCTTCTGCAGATTACTTCACGTTACCTTTGAGATTAATTATATGGTTCATCTGTGAACATTAAAAATTGATGAAACAAAAATAGAGTATCACTAAAAAAGAAAAACCTCATACGGAAACACCATTAACTACTCTTATTAAGACTTAAATGGTGCAGAAGAAAAAGAAATCCTTACCTAAGGAAATGGATATGACATGCTTGGAAATTACTGTAAATATTTTCATTCGAATTCACGTCAGAAAATCTATCAAATCTAATATCGGAGTATATATAGTTTCCTCCCTCCATTGCAAATCCACTAGAAGGGAAAAAGATGGTAATTCCTACTACTTACAGTTAATCTAATTACTGAAAGAAAATAATAATGTTGCTAGAGATAAAAACTCAAACGAAGCTTCTGGAGCATAAATACTGACTCGGCCGAGTCAAACAGGTGAGTCAAATTGGAGAGAGGCACGACACAGAGGGCAGCTCGATTTATTTCTAAGCCATTTATCAACACACTCCGAATGATAACAATGTTGACAACTAGGCAAAACTTTTACCTTATCACCATCTTGAAAAATTCCCAAGCAAATACAACACTCAACTTCCGCGGCGGTATTACCTCTACAGTCCGAACTTCTGTGTAATATAATCGGCAAATTGTCAATAAAAGCCGGGTCAAGGCCTTGTGGTGGCGGAGGAACCGACGGCGCGTGAGCAGAACGAGTAGCTTCCGCGCTTGAGGGAGAACGGAACTTGCAGACCCAGCGAGCGTAAAGGAAAAGAAGAGTAGCTATAAGAATAATAGCAAAGAGGACGACGACGAAGAAGAGTGTACGGCCGCGGATTTGGAAATCGTTATCGTCGAACTCGGCGTAGTGCCAATGGAAGGACTGAGAATTTTGTGATGACATGGCGGGCTGAGGCGAGTTTAAAGATGAAGAATCGGAAGCAAGATTATTTGAAGACATGGGATTGGATCTGAAGGCCTCTGTGTTTTTTCTTCACTTACATAACTAGTTTTGTAGATGACATGGAATGGTAGGTTCATAATTGTAAGAAAGAGCGAATTAAATACTCTCATCTCTAGCGCGTGAATTGCATGGGTCTTAGTAATTATGGAAAGTGAAATTATTTACCTTACAGGAAGTCATTGTTTGGCACAAATTGGAATAATTAAAGAAAAGAGGGTTGTTTTCCTTTTTCTTTTTATATTATAGATATGGATAATACAGTAGTTTAGTTTATTCAATACTCCATCTTTTTTTGGAAAATTACAAAGACGACATAGATGTTGGGATTTCTTTCACTTTTAATCAAAGATTTCGAGTTACCTTCTTGAAAAACTGGAAATTTCTTAGTAAGAAGTAGCTTACCTTTTTTGTGAGCCTATCCGATATGATTCCAAAGTAATCGAACTAGTGAAATTCGAATACCAAATGGTTACAGATGACCTATATGGATGGTAAGCATTTAATAAATTAATTTTATACAGTCAGACGTCTTTATAGCAATCTTGTTTGTTCAGAATATTTTTGTATATTACAACAAAGTGTTGTTATAGAAAATACAATTTATAACATAATATGAAAATTGATTCCGTAAAAAACTTGACTTGTTATACATTGATACTGTTATAGAAGGGTCTGACTTTAGGTCTTAAACATTTAATAAATTAATTTTGTTCAGCTCTTTGCTAATCAATTGTTGTCAATTTTCTCATTTCCTCGTATAAAAAACGTAACCTACGTGACATGTTATTGACCTCCTTTTGTCTCATACATTGTGAGCATATCTTGGAAAAGAAATAGAACTACGTACATTTAATTAAGTTTATTTTCTTCTACTTTCTCAAGCAAGTGCGTATATTACTATACTCATAAAGTATTTTACGGTATTCTGAGAGCGTTCACCCCTGACGAAAGTGAAATTAGCGTTGCTTAGATCAAATATCTTGGTTACTTAATTGGACTCAACAAACAAATTATTCGAGGTAATTTAAGACAAAGGAATAGTTTTTTATTGCTTTTTAATTCTATAGTTGTTATTTTTTGTTGTACAGAATAGAATCTCATGATTGAAACTTATTTCAATATCTTCTATTACTCTTAAAGTTGTCGCACAAACTGTATTAAGTAATTTGTTTTGTTAAAATAGTTTCGATACCTATCTATACATGAGTGGTCTAAGATTTGTTCAATATTCTTTCAGGTTCCGGCACAAGCCGATCCAAGATTTCAAGAAGATGAATATACTATTACAAAAAAATAAATCAAGACTTTATATTTGATGAGTTCAATCTTAAATTCTTACTATGAAACATTACATTTATAAATTATGGGTCAAATTAAAATTTTTATTTTGCAAATTTAGTAAATTTTCGCATACATATCTAACTTCGTGTCAAAAATATTGAGATCAACTAACTATATGGCACATCGTCCACTGCTACTAGTATTGATATAGATATTTGATTTAATTATATAAAAGATGGTTACAAAAGGAAAATAAAAATTTCAAACGGTCAAACTTGACTTCGGTTGGTCAAAAAACCAACCAAAAACCCGACCAATTTTCTAAAATATATGTCCATATTATTTTATAAAATTGACCGACTTAGGTCGAATTGTTTTAGTGCCAAAATGGGAGAAATTATTTTTGCGTTCCAGAAAATTTATGTTTTAATAAACTGACCAACTTCAATTGATTTTTTATTTAAAATAAATTAAAATTAATATTTAAAAAATGACCAAAAGCGACCAATATCATCGATAATTTATTATCTTTTAAAATCGACCAAAATCGGCATATATATATATATCTGCCGATTTTGGTCGATTTTAAAAGATAATAAATTATCGATGATATATATATATATATATAAAACCAATGGTCTAGTGGTGGTAGAATGTACAGACCTCAGTTTGAATCTCAAATTGTGCATTTTTTAATTATGTAATTTAAAAAACAACTAAAGTCAGTCGATTTATTTTGTGTCGGTCGAGAATTTAATTGACCGACCGAATTAGTCACAACTGACCGAAGCCGGTCGGATGTAACGAACCGGCCGGTCGTTTCATGAGTTACTGCTCTGTTTCCACCATTTCTGCTTCTTATTGTCTTGTTCAGCTGTATTATATGTTATCGGGTTGGTTGGCTCGGGTTCGGAGAGATTTTGGTAAGGTTTGAGATACTTAGTCTCTTGCGTAAGCTTAAGTTGAAAAAGTCAACCAGATGTTGACTTATGTGAAAAAGATCTAGGAGGTGAATTTTGATAGTTCGGACATCTTCGGAAGGTGATTTGGGACATAAGAGCATGATCGGAATATGTTTTGAGTGCTCGGAGTAGATTTAGGCTTGAATTAACAAAATTATAATTTTAGCGTTTTCCAGTCATTTGGACGAGGTTTGATACTTTTTGATCGAAAGCGGAATTTGGAAGTTTTTGGAATTCTTAGGCTTGAGTCCGATGTGATTTTGGTATTTTGATGATTTTTTGAGCGTTCCGAAGGTTGGTAAAAGTTTGAATGAGGTTATAGGATATGTTGGCATATTTAGTTGAGGTCCCGAGGAACTCGGGTGAGTTTCGGTGGTTAAACAGATCTAATTGCATGTTGAGGAGTTGCATATTTTTCTTCAAGTATGTTGCAGACCTTTTGTCCTTCACGATCACGTACAAGGGGCTGCGATCGCGTAGGCATATTTGAGGGCTGAGTTAGATTTTCTCTATGCGATCATGTGAGGCGTGTTACAATCGCGTGGGTCTGTGCAGTGTAACTTCGCGATCGCGTGGGTCTGTAAGGTAAATCTTCGCGATCGTGTGGAGTTTGTTACGATCACGTAAGGTTAAATGAGGGTAGTTGGCTTTTGTACTTCGCGATCGCGAGGCATTTTCCGCGATCGCGATGGAGGAATTTTAAAAGCTGGGCAGAATGTTTGAAAAGGCCATATCCGCGAATTTAGGTCTAAGTTTCACCATTGTTGGGCGATTTTAGAGCTTTTCGAGGAGGATTGAAGAGGGAATCAAGGGAAAATACTTGGAGGTAAGATTTATGGACTTAATACTCGATCCTAATGTGATTTCTACTTAATTAAACATGGAATTTGTGGAATCTAAAACCTAAAAGTTGGATTAGGGCTTAGAAATTGGAGACCAACTACGAATGACTACGGTCATAAGGATGTACCGACCAAACTAACACAACTCGGGAACGCCCAATCATCGCTACAAAATCACAGGCCTTCAATTACTTCAAATCTACTTCGAAAAGAACTCGTTAAATGGGCTACCCTCAACATAGGCAAAAAAGCTTCAACTATGTCAGCTCCAACTCACAGGCTTCGAGATACTCAGCCTTCGAGCTAAACCTCCCGAGGTGCTCGATCATTGCCATATATTGACCCGTAATCAAGGTTTTTATCGAACCGTTAAAGTGTCAGGCAAAAATTATCTCAAAAAAGTCCTTAACGAGAGAAAAATAATGCCAATAAAAGGTCTCTTCTACCCAAGGTGTAAGAGGAATTGTCTCCAGCCCACATAAAAGGTCACATCGACCCAACGCGTAAGAGCCTAAGGGCCAACTTGAAATTTTAAAACTTGAGGGTCGAATGAGCTCGAGTCGAAACCCGAATCGGAGACTGAACCCAAAATAGTTAGCCAAATATGCACAAAGCAAGGCGTAAGAGCCACTATCACCAGCCCACATGAAAGGTCGCATCGACCCAATGCATAAGAGCCTAAGGTCCAACTTGAAATTTTAAAACTTGAGGGTCAAATGAACTCGAGCCAAAACTCGACTCAGAGACTGAGCCCAAACTAATAGAAATGCCTAAGAGCAAAAGCATAAGAGATCAAATGCCAGCTTACATTAAAAGGGCATACCGACCCAATATGTACGAGTCACTATCGCCACCACTAAGATCAAAGGTCATGCATGGTCTGACTCAATAAACTCTTGGGGACTGATCTCCGATCGTTATGAGTTGCCCAACAATAGCAAAGCCCGAGGGTCTAACCCAAGACCTGGGACCTCGGGTCAAAAGTCAAAATACATCACATAGTATTTCCAAAAAACAAAAGGGAAAAGAAGGGATAGGAAACAAAAATCCTTCTTATGACCCATAATAGGGATGTTTACAAGTCTTGAGAAAACCCTTACAAAGAAAGAATCGATCAGAACCATAATCTATCATCGAGATTTCATCTTCGATGGCTCCAGCAAAGGTTGAACCCCAACAACTACGGATCTTTCAACAACCTTTTTTCAATAGCCTCTTCCCCTCCAAGGGCTCCGTCTACATTTTTATCACCTCCTGAGCCACTGCCACGCGCACCTCCGAAAGTAAGCAAAGTAGCATCCTTCTTCTCTAGGGTCTTCATCCTCCTGAGCTTAGCATGTAAAATGATATCTCCTGCATGTATATCCCCGAAATCCTACCTCATAGATCCCAATGGAGCACACTCCACAACTCGAGAAAATTTTGGCTTGGCCTCCTCAGGCGCCCTCCTAACTTGAGCACTTGTCGCAGTGGCATCCTATCTATGCAAAGACATAAGTGCCTCAAGTTCAGTTTTGATCTCGGATAATGCAGCTACTCACTCAAAATGTAGACCTCTATACTTGTCACTATTCTTTCTCGTGTCACTAAGCTGATGCCCAACTTAGGTCACTTTTTCCTGGAGGGCATCCCTATCGGAAGTTACCTCTCTCACATGCTGTTTGAGTTCGAAGACTTTAGAGTCTTTGGCCTGGAGCTCCTCCCTCAGCAGAGCACCTTCCTTCTCAAACTGCACAAATTAGATCCAAGATGTTAAAACACTGGGATTTGGCAAACATTTAGATAACGGAAAATGGGGACTAGGTAACCTGTTCCGTAAGGTGAACCTTCTTGCACTCATGACGTGTTACCTCAGCATAATATCAGGTGAAAGTCTTACTGTAAAGCGCCTTTGCCTGAAGCCATGAAAAAAGATAAATTAGAAAGACAAAGGTCAGAGCAACCGAGGCCAGAGCGGCAGACATGATTCACAAAAATTACCTGCTCGCAAAGACTGCTCATTTCACCAAAGGCGAGTGAAGAATCAATCTCAAGGATTCCCTCGAGAATGATTGGAAGCCTTTTATGCGCATATCTACCTTTGATAGGCATCCCTGCATTGGAAGATTCTTTATGCGAGGCATCTTGTACTTCCTTAGGAGGTAGGGTCGTTCCTTGATGAGAATTAATCACGGCCACAAATCTAGCAGGGTCAATCTGGATCATCCCTTGTCCATTCAGGGCCCCAGAATTGGGCTCCTCCAAACCACCTGCTGAACGCACCCTATCCCGAGGGGAACTCTAGCCACTGGCCAGCTCGGGGGAAGTACCCGATACTCCCTCAGTTGTCTCACCACTCGAAGTTGGACTACGATGACGTTATACTCCGGCTCGGAAGCCACCATCTCTACGGCCCAAGGATCAGCCAGTTTTGTCCCTTCCTCGGGCGCTATAGAGAAGCTATTTTCCCTCTCACCTTCAACTTGAGGATTTTCCGCTGTTTCTAGAGTTAAGGCTGCCAAGTTGGACTTAATATCTTCTACCTTAATCTTCATGGATTCTGAAGGTTCACTCGACAGATCCCTCTATCTTTTCTTCCCTTCATTGGGTTCCAAAACACCCTCCCCATCGGGTATTGCTCCCTTCATCAAGGGGAATCCTCCCAGACCTACATAAATGCAAGAGGTAAGCATGGGGAATGAGAGTGCTGCCAGTAGCAATTTAGGTCAAAAAGTGTGACTACAGCAGAGTTAAAGGCTCGCCATAATCCTTAGCTTCTCGCCAAGCTTGGAAAAAATCACGCCATACTCGTTCAACATACAGGAAAATTTATTCCAGATGACCGATCCAGATCGAGAGGTTCATGATCGCGCCAGGATAAATTGCTGCAGCTACATTAGCAAGAGAAATTTATTGCCTTGAAGAACATAGTCAAAGAGAAGTGGGGGGATGCTAGATAAAGTGTCTACTTACGTTCCACATTCCACCTCTCGGGGAACGACATCTTTTCTGTCGGGATCAAGTAAGAAGTCCTTACTCTAACAAAGTGTCTTATCCATCCCCCATTCCCAAGCTCCTCAGCACAAGCAAAGAAGGCCCTCGGGGCTTCAGAGTGGAGCTTGACTAAACCCCCGTGGAAGAGACGAGGGTTGTACATCCTGATCAGATGATCGAGGGTAAAGGGCATCTCTTCAATAATGTTCACATAGTACCTGATCAAATAAACAACATGCTAGAATGAAGAATGAATCTGATCGAGGGTCACTTGATACCGTTGACACAAGTCGAGAATTATGGGATCAGTTGGGGGTGAGGATGGCCCCACCGGGCCTAGGGTAAATGGGCAAGTATACATACTGAGAAAAACGACTTTGCATGTCATTATATCCTCCTCCCAAGTAGGGATCTCCACAAACACTGTGTCCCCCTAGCGATAATCAGTTCCTACTCTTCCGATGTCTGTTATCGAGCTAATATACAATGTCACAGGCTCGCGACATCCCGATTTCGAAGAAGGCCTCTCGACCTTGAAATCAGAAGCCATCGCAAAAAATCCTAGAATGCATTCCTCAGCACGAGGAGGCATTGCCGCTTCACCTTGAGATAGAAGCGAAGAGGATGAAGCCATATTCTCCTGAGAAGTAGAGGCGAAAGTTTTTGCCCTTCCTAGAGAAGTAGAGGCGGAAGTTGCGTTCCTAAGAAAGAACAAAAGTAAAGGCAGAAGGAACTTTTTTCAGGGTTTGGAAATGCAGTGATTTGTAAAGAACGAGAAGGGGAGTATTTATAGAAGCCCAGCGTGCACGTTGAAAGAGGCCAGGGGATACCTAACTTCCATAAATATTGAGAAGGCCATCAAGGGCATGTGTGCATCGTCTTTTGGCACCTTATGACTGTTGTTGCTACAAAAATATCAGAGGGGCAAGCATTCAAGGTCGTTTCTTATCACTTTCACTCTAAGAAACGCGAAGACTATCTGTGCACGGTAAAATTGGAGGGCCCTATTTGTTGTCATCACGATACCCCATAAGCGTACTTCACAAGGCCCGAGATTGGGGTCCAGGTTCACCCTCGAGGGCTATCGACGCCCGAACTCGGGGCAATGTAGACTAACAACTATATTGGAAAAGAGGAGAGTTCCCAAAGGGTGCAAATAAAGCCGATAAAGTCTGTCAGGCTAGTCTGAGCCCACATCATGTCATGAACTAGCTATCACATCTCCATATCTTTGTAATAAAAGCGTTTGTACTATGTTGGGATTCACCCCTTCCTATAAAAAGGGGGTCCTTGCCATATTGTAAAAATTGTTTGCTCCTTACTAAATACACAAGAACATTCTCTTGATATTATTACTTCCATTTATTATTTTCATTATTTTTCATCATTTATTGCTTATCATTGGCTATAAAGAGCCTTAGTTGATTTTAGTATAACTGTTAGTCGCTCTTCAATGGCCTTCAATAGCTCCCAGCCAAGCTACGAAATCGACCTCGAGGACCTCGAGTTGACAAGCTTGAGGCCCCAATTGTTAACCTATTGGTTTGGTTATCACCTTATTCTTAAATCTTATCTCATTTCTAGGTCTCACACATACCATCAACTGCTTAACAACTAGCACAAAAATAGATCACGTATTTTTAGAGTTCCATAATCAAATTTAATTGTTATTACCATTTTCATGATAAACACCAAAAAATTTCCTAATTATAAGGATTAATATTTTTTTCTAACTAATTAACTAACACTATTATAAAACAGTAAAATTATCAACTAACAATGATGAAATTTGAGATAAAACTAAGGAGGTCTAGAGTTATGATTTTCCCAAATGTTGGAATCCTTCTCGCTATGTTCCCAACAATTTTGCCTATGTATTCTCTACTAATCGTGAGCAATTTGGGTGCCGTAATTCTCTCTCAAGAAACTACAACAATTTACTAGACATATTGTTTTGAACTATGCTAGTTGGCTTTATCTAACCGCTCATTATGCCACGTCAAAGCTTTGTTATTTCTAAACCTACCTTTAAACCTGTTGTATTCATTTTTCACATACGTTAGGAGTGACGTTATTCAACAACCACCTAAATATGTATCCTTTCTCAAGCAACACATAATAAATAGGCACAGTCAATCGATGGCCATTCAATCAACAACAATAATCACGTAGTTGAACAAGTAGAGAAATTCAACAGTTTAATTATATAAAAACATAACAAGAATTTATCCTACAAAATGTTCCATCAAAATCCTAGATAATAAATTAGCTATTCATAGTAGTATGTAAAACTAAAATACTAAAATTTGTAACTAATAATGAAAAAATAGGAAGAGGAAGGAAAAACTCGAAGAACAATTCTCCGCCTTGCTTCTATTGTGTCTCTGCCTCCTTAGGTCGAATCTGTGTCAAAAGTAAGTCCAACCCCTTAAAATACCATTTTTCCATGGATATATACCAAGTAGGGTCGGGAACAAATAATTATACCTTCTCCTATGCGGAAAAAAACAAATTTTTAGGTCTGGACGCTTGCAGTCGGTCGTGGTCTGGGTGCGATCCGAGTGCGGTATTTTCCCAGTGCACTGCCTCAGTCCGCATACAGGTCCACGGTCGTGGTTTCGACTGCATTTTTCACCCTTTTACATTTTTAATTTAGAAAAACTTAAAACATTATAATTGTAGCTCTATAAGTTATTTCCAACCTTATATTATATAGCCTAAATGGAGTTTGGAGCAAAGAGTTATGTCTATTTTACTAGACAGTGCAATATGCCTACTTGAATCTTCGTTTGTTTTTAACTATCAAATTTGATCCCTAAGAATGATCCTGACTTAATTCCTTATGGTTTTACTCAGACTTAAAATCTCTAAATTACTAGAATCCATTCCATAACATCTATATAGCTCGGAATCACTCCTACAAGTCATAAAACACACCATTAGTGAAAAACACTAGCGATTAAAGCTCAAACTCAATTAAAGTGCAATAAATTAGAGTGTAATAAGCGACTAAAATAGGAAATTATAGCTTATCATCAACAACCCACACTTAAACTATTGCTCGTCTTTGAGTAATCAAACTAACTTTATATAGACACGACCTTTTAAACAATTCTCCTAACTCATCACACTAAGATTATTTAAATAGACTAAGCATAAAAGCGTAACATCTTCACCTCAAAATTTGACTCACAAGTACCACACATTATTCACAACTCACCCACTTACTCTACCATAAAGGTTACTGACACTACCTTTCCTTCATGAATCAAGTGCCCTCACACAACAAAAGAGAGTAGTTCCATATAATAAAATTTACGAACACTTAGGAATTCAAGATAGAAAGAATTCACTCACTCTTAGAAATAACATTCATATGCCACAAAAAATGCACCATAGTCTTTCCCATAGTATACTACTATACTAATCGAGCTCATTCAGTCTAGGATCAAATAGGACTTTATTTGCTTGTAATGTAGGCTGCGGGACGGGTATGATATATTTAGATATAAAAGTGATTACACCTCCCTAAGCACTTTAATACATATACTTTAACATTCAAGCCCATACTTATGTCAAACCAAAACTCCACTTTCATATCAATATCATTCTTTTTTAAGCACACTTACATCATAAGCCACCACTTATCAAGGAATATTTTTTTCACAACAATCCAACTATTATTTTGTTTTTCAATTCAAGTGGCTCTTACTTTTTTCAAAACAGTGCACCTTTCTCCTCATTTAATTAGTTGCACTCAAAAGCCAAACTAATCACCCCACACTTTTACTTTTACAAAGTTCATAAACAATTCAAGTGATCATGAGAGGTTACAATGGTTCAAATAGATGGTTAATTCAAACAAATGGGTAAGGCTTGTAATGTGGTTGCCAAAGGAACATGATTATAAGCTCAAAGGGTTTAACTACGATACATAATAATTAGGCGGTTATAATATACATATATGTCTCAACAAAGAAATGCCTATATCACTTCCAAAACTGAATAAAATTACTATTTCGCTTTGCAAACACACGGGGCTAGTTCTAGATATCAAATGCACGCACATAATAACACAAAACCTTACACACACACGACACATAAGTCGTTTAGGATTGGTTTTAATTAAGACACTTTAGTCAAAGAAGTTAAGCAAATTTAAGATCATACGATTTAAGGTACTTATACAAGAGTCAAAAAACTGACTAAGCGTCACAACCAGAGTACTTACAATTCTCAAGGCATAACAAAGTTAAGAGATATCACTGCAATTAATTCATCTCACACTAGTTCCTACTTCTAAATAAATAAAACTAACTACACCTGGTTCAAAAAAATCCTTAGAAAAGAATTGCGGCACAAAGAAAAACCAAGGGGGAATTTCTACACTACCTAACAAAAGAATTTTTTTCTTTAGACATAAATACCTCAAGAAAATTGTCTAATAGATCCATCGTTGAGAAAAGTCAAATATTTTCTATTTACAAAAAATTATTCAACTAAACTAACACAACTAAAATAGCATAGAAAGTCACCTAGATAATTTTCTCACCCCACACTTTAAATTGTACATTGTCTCCAATGCACATCCATACATACAACAGGGTAAAAGGAACTCCCTGGTAGGCCAAAGTCCGAAGCACTAGCATCTCATGGGGTACTCAGACTTCTCCCAGGCCCGGTCCTTCGTGCGAGTACCTCTCACTTAGTTCCAACTATATAGTTTGCTGTTGCATCCTTCCAATGGCTTTGCATTCCATGCTCCTAAAAATAAAAAATTGACACTGCAAGAGTAATACAATAATTAAAAATAAATAAATAAAATAAACTAAACTAAAAATAAATAAAAAATAAAGCTTTGTTGCCTCCCAATAAGTGCTTGATTTAACGTCATGGCACGACGTGAATAACTTTTTGCCTCCACCTCGGGCTTATGAATTGAACCCCAAAGTTTTGATTCAAGATTATGATTATGGTCATGGGGCGGTGGAACGAATCAAACTGGCCCAAGGAAATAATGTAGTATTCTGCACTCCTTGGCCTTTGTGTGAGATATGCAATCCTGACTTTCTGAAAAGATGAATTCCAGAATATATGCACCTTGTTCCTCATTCCTTGAATCTTCAACTAGTTCGGATGACTCTATTTTCATATCATCATCCAAACATAATGTGGAAAATGCTTGGAGTATGGACCAATGCGCTCAAACACATGAACTTCAGGACTTTCAATATCCTCAACATCAATGATACTAGAGTCAACAAAATTTATATCCTCAAAGTCCTTGGCTGGCTCTAGTCTCACTTCTTCAATATTGACATCCTCAAATTGTAGTTGGCTAGGTTGTTGATGTTCTACTCTTACCTCCCCAATTAACACCTCAAATTCATGCTCTTCTTGGATTCTATCCTTAATATTGGATTGTGGAGCATTAAAAGCTCCAACCACTTGACTCAATTGAGCCTCCAACTTGCAAATAGTTGCCTCTTGACTTTCTATTTGCAATTGTTTTTCATTATTTTATTTCAGAAGGCACTTTAACATATCCTTGATCTCCTTCGGGTCTGCATCCCTAGGTTCTTTATTCCTGTTAACGTCATAAGAAAAGGTAGAACCATCATAGTAAGGGGTTGGGGGAAGATAATAAATATTAGCACAACCATAAAAGTGACCATTTTTACCACCACACACATCACACACATTCCACAAATAAGATTGAGTTGGTGCACATAACTCGCTCTTAGGAACGTTTTGAAAATTTTGCCAGTAGTGGTTTGCTTCACAATATGTATGGAGATCAATAGTAGAATTATATACACCTAAATTTCCATAATTCCAAGATGTCATGTTTCTCAAATCAATAATTTTAAAAATAATACAAAAAACAAAACAAAATAAAAGTTCAAACTTGAACCCTAGTACTATATACAACTACAACTACACCGTTAGTTCCCCGACAATGGAGCCAAAATTTGATCATGCCCAACTCTAGTCCTAAAAAGGATAAGCGGTCGCTGCAAATATAATCCGGTCTATAAGTCCGAAGTCGAAACCCACAGAGAACTAAGGCTTAGCTGCACTTGTTCAATATTGCTAAGAACCACAAGTCCAAATAATTTCCTAGTTATAGAGACTATATTATTTATTTCTAACTAATTAACTAACACTATTATAAAGCAGTAAAATTATCAACTAACAATAATAAAATTTGAGACAAAACTAAGGAGGTCTAGAGTTATGATCTCCCCAAATGTTGGAATCCTTCCCACTATGTTCCTAATAATTTCGTCTATGTATTCTCTACTGATCGTGAGCACTTTAGGTGTCGTAATTGTCTCTCAAGCAACTACAATAATTTACTAGACATATTCTTTCAAAATACGTTAGTTGTCTGTCACGCCCCAAAATCCGAGGAGCGCGACCGGCGCTCAACCGAGTAAACCCGACTGAGCAAGCCTGCTATGTTTCCTTCTACCCAAATTAGTTCTTAAATAAAGAGGGGATATTATCCCATTTAGTAAAACGCAAGGAAATCTGTTGTTAGAAACCCTCATTTCATTCTTTGTAATTGCTTCATTTAGTTTTTCAAAATATTACCAATTTACAAATTTAATGAAAAACATGCTTGTCAAGTACCAACATTTCTAGCCCGGACTCCCAACATCAACCTCCACCCACAATAGTCTACGGAGCCTCTAAATATAAGATAAGAGCAATAGAGAAATGCCGGTAACAAGGCTCCGGCTATACCTCAAAATGTATTTAGAAAAAAAGAACAAAAGATACATAACATGACCCCGGGATAGAGTGGGGCTCACCAACACAGCTGAATAAAAGTAGAGGAGGTGCTACCGCCGGTGGACTGGAGTACCTGCTGTAGAACCACCTACAATCATAACACGATTGTAGCGCCCCCGGCAAAAGGGACGTTAGTGCCGTCGAATAGCACTAGTATGTAAGGCTAAAAGTACTATTTCAGAATAGAATATCCATACAAGCAAAGAATTCACAAACAATAAGTCAAGATCAACAATATTCTAACACCCAATTATGAAACATGTTGGTCCTCTACTTTATGAAAATAATATATATACTTTTTGTTTGGTTGGGAGATCTCTAGCACCGATATAAGTTTTACCACCATCTTTGATAGCACGGAGTCCGATCACGACCCAATCGGCTAAGTCATCCCTTTTTAGAGACATATACCAAATAACAAATTTTCAGTTTTTAATTTTCCAGGTATCAAATTTCCAAGTTTATTGATTTCCAGCACTATACCACCATGTGTGCGGCATGGCGTTCGATCACGGCCCAATCGGCTAAGCTGCCTTCCCACATATGCCGTGTGGGTTGGCGTCACCAAATTTCAATGTTGCCAAGATTATCCCAATTAAGGGGAATAAGCTCGATGCACCCCTACACTGGCACGTGTAGTTTCAGGAATGAGTCTTATGACCCACCCTTCCTCGGTGTTGCTAAATATACTCCCAAAAACATATTTGATTCAATTTAGTATTTCACACAATTGTAGTATAAATACAAGTATACAAATATGTCATAAACGCAACCATGCTTACCTCAATCTCTTTCACAATTTATAGATTCCCATTAGTATTTCCAGTCACCAACAACAACAGTATTTCCTTGGCTCATTTGGCCATTCACAAGATTCTTTATTCCTGGCACGATGGCCGTATTAGGTTTTTCACATTTTCATCCCTTTATTTCCAAAGATCACCAACCAATATCAATATACCAAATATTCCGGAAATTTTGTATTTTCAAATTCAACAGAGATATAATTATCAAGCATAAAGGACTCTTCCCAAATAGGAATATACCAACCAACAATTATATCACACCTTGAGCGGATCATATCTGTAAGGCAAAGCATTATATAAAACAGCCACTTATGTGCTTAGTTCGGGTACAAGATCGTTAGGCCATTCTACTTTTGGAAGTTAGCTCATAAGATTTGAGACTATTTTATATTTATTTCACCCTTCCTTATTCGATTCATTTCCATATGTCATTACATCTCATCAACAAGTAGACAAAATCAACAAAGTCATTTAATACACATAATAGCAACTAGGAGCAGTAAACAGAGCAATTCTTCTCACCCAATTAGAATGCTAACTTCTTTTGAGAGGCGACTCAGGACTATACAATTTTTGGTAGGTAAACCACACTTAAACTTACAAACAAA
>MU788415.1:62100-119718 GCA_026770625.1 Nicotiana glauca
TAGAAATTAAGAGCTTGGATTTTAGACCCTTACCTTTTAGGAAGATGACCAAGGTGCCTTTCTTGACAAATCTTCAAGGTTTAAGAAAGATATTATGGAGAAATATTGATGAAGAACTCCTTCTCCCTCTAGGACCCCTTCTCTCTCTCTAAATGTATCAGACAATAAGCCTAAAATGAAGGGTAGGGTGTAATATATCGACATGGGGTCGGGTTATAAAATTAGAAAATTGGGGCCCTGAGTCAAGTATGCGATCGCAGAGCAAACATGCGGTCCGCATAATGGACCGCAGAATGCTCCCCAAAAACTAAACATTCTGACTCAGTCTGCGGTAAGAATGTGGTCCGCATTCATGTTCTGCGGTCGCAAAGAGCACCGCAGAACTGATCCTCGCACAAGTCAAAAGAAAATATGCGACGACTATACGGTCCGCATTTTGATTATGCGACCGCATTTCGACCGCATTACTGACTTCAATTTTAACCAACATTCTGCCTCACTCTGCGGCCGGTATGCGGTCCACATTTTGATTATGCGACCGCATTATGGACCGCGTTTCTTGCATTTTTCTAGAAAATTATTCTTGACTTTTTAATACATTATTCAATCCAAAAAGGTCACTAATTTCTAACATATGTTCCTAACTTGGCACCACGGGATCCGGGTTTTCGAGTAGGGATTTCACTGGGCCTTACATTGTCTTTATCTAACCGTTTATTATGACCATGTCAAGACTTTGTTAATTCTAAACCTACATTTAAACCCGCTGTATTGATTTCTCACATACGTTAGGAGTGACCTTGTTCAACAACTACCTAAATATGTATCCTTTCTATAGAAACACATAATAAATGTCCTGCCTCCTTTTTCTCCCATTTTGACAGGGATTGTCCGGGTTTCGACATTCATGGGGAAACAAATCGTTTCCTTTCTGGGAATTGGGTATTTGAAGAGTCGCCACCGAACGAATTAGGGTATGTTAGGGCACCTAGAATAATTAAGTCATCTAACTAGTTTGCATTACCATAGATTAGGGTACGGGCTAAAAATAACCTTGAAGGGAAGGTGTTGGGCACCCCTCGTGGTCCACAACGGTGTGTCCCGCCCGAACTTAACTATATGAATTAGTCATTTTAACAAGTAAACAATTTCAACATATATTTGCAAATAAAGGTATGTTTTCACATTCTAAATATATGTACGATTCAGGTAATGGGAGCAATAGAGAGATTTGAACAACCTGCACATGTATATGTAAGGCAAAGAAAGTTTATAGAATTTAAACACATATGGGATTGGGAAAGGGAAGTCCTAGGTTGATTAGCCTACAGGATCATACCCATGCAATGCCCGATAATCACTCCTCAATGAGGGGATACACGTGACATTAGCGCGCAATCATCATATCCTTTTACTACCCATTACCCTCCCCTTAGTAGTTATATAAGCGAGTTTAATTTAACGACCTCTAAGCATGGTGCTACCCGTCCATTCCTTTCAGTCCTAGAGGAATTTGGGACCACTAAATATGGATAGTTCTAGACAATCTAAGGTTTTTAAAAGGTAAAAATCTAGGCGACATGCAAATGACATATAGGACAAGCAAATAAAGACAGGCAGTTGGAAGGCTCACATTTACCTCCACATGTATATAGGCAAATAAACAGCATGTCTAAAACACTATTTTTTTGAAGAAAGTTAAAAAATCCTAAGGACATGATATCGAGATGAACATCACAAAATAGAAAATGCAGCATTTGTTTTTAGGGAAGTGGCAGGATCCTAACCAGTTTACCTACTGGTTTTTACAGCTTGTTAAACCTGGATAATTTCACATATAAACAAAATTGGTTTTACAATTATTTAACGCCCTAAGGCTTGCCTAAGTGCGTATATGCTGTCATATTTCTGAAGAGACATTTTGAAGTCCTTTATCATATAGGCATGCTTTCTATTGATATTAATTTGAAGGCTATTAAAAGAACAAGTAAGATAGCTAATAAGACTGATTCAGGACTTACATGAGTGAGTTAAAATTAAACTGATTTGAGATCCTACAGGCATGGTTTCTGATTAAGACTGATTTTTTAGATCCTATAGACATGATTTCTATAATTAAAGCTGATTTTAGACCTTATAGGCATGCTTTCTAATTAAAGCTAATCCTATAGGCATGATTTCTAATTAAAGCTGATTTTAGATCCTATAGGCATTATTACTAATTAAAGCTGATTTTAGATCCTATAGGCATGGTGTCTAATCATGTAAAGTAAAGCAGGCATGTTTTATTTGAACCAAAGCAACCCTATAGGTATATTATCTAACAAAGACATATTTGAACAAAAATGAATCCTATAGGCATATTATCTCACAAAATACGTTTGAACCAAAGTAAAACCTATAAGAATGTTATCTAACAAAGACGTATTTGAACCAAAACAATGCATGTTATCTACCCAACTTTATCTACAATATAAAACTACCCTCCTTTTTCACTAGTCCCCCTAATATCTGTTTACAATTAATTATTACAAACCAATAATTGAATAAAATTATATAAATAGAATAAAAATTAAACTATAGGGAGCCAAATGCAGGCCCAAAGCAAATACTAGTGTACGAAGCCTTCAATAGTCTCAAATGCCCAAGATTTCATAGCCCAATTCATGTCCAGGTGTGTCAGAGTTCCCTAAGGACCTCAAAGATCCCGGGCAGTGCTCATACCCAGAATTTCCTCAAATAAAGACTGATTATGTTCAGTGTGGAAGTGACATCCCTGATGTGCCAGAGTTCATAGAGATCTCATGGACCTCTAAGCAGTACACATACCAGAGGGGCAGAACTTAATAACCTAAGAATAAGTGAGTGTGCTTGATATGGTTTGAAAGAGTTTTAGTAAACAGTATAAAGAAAGGTTTTAGGAGTGAAGAGATTTTCTAAAACTAGTACTAGTAGGGTGGTAAAATAGTTTGAGGAAAACATGAAAAACATTTTCTTAAATTAGAATGCAAGTCACAAAAAAACAAACAACTTTCAGGAACATTTTGGGGAAAACAAATTTCACACACGGAGAGAGGGTTGGGGACACATAGAATACCCCTAATATATAAGCAAATAGATGCACACACTTCTCAAAAAACTATAAGTTAATTACAAAGACTACAACAAAGGGATGCTAAAAACACATAGATCTTGGACACACAATCAAAGAACTTTGTAGGGCTAGATGACTTAGCAGGATCTCATTAGTAAAGTAGAGCAAACAAGATTTAGATGAACAAACTATGCAAACACTTTATAAAACATTCATAGTTTAGAAATACTAAGCACAGATAGAACAAGCAGAATTTAGACATGCTGGGGAGACAATAAATAAGAAATGTAGCTTGGACACGCTAGTGAGCAAACAAGATGCATGCAATTATCAAAAGGCAGGATTGGGCATGTTAAACAGTAAGTAGATCCTTGTGGGTAAATAAACTAGTCATAGCTTCTAATAGAACAAACTCCAACATGCTAAGTGAGACATCAATTAGACAGTATGGTCTAGGCATATTGGTTACACATTGAGCAACATGATAGCAAAATAATATAACAGGATTGGAGGTCACAAATAATGAACTGAAACAACAAAGAAACACATAGTTTTGGAATTTGAATTGAATCAGGACATACCAGCTAAGGAGAGAATACAGAGTATAGAGAAGATATTGGTGCAAATTTCCAGCCTTGGCTTACAGCCGGCTAGGTTCGTGAGAATTACAAGTAACAAAAAAGAATATAGATGTAATGACTCCAATCCCGGTCGTGATGGCGCCCAATACGATTGCTAGGCAAGCCCGACCATTTAAACACTCTCAACCCAAACACAAAATCTCATTACTAGTTGATTAAGTTAATTTAGCAGTTAACAAGATTAATAATCCGATAGTAAATAGAAACCACATGGAAAACCAGAATAACTGTCAAAACAACTCCCAACAGATCTAGGGTCACGAGTTTAGAGCCTCTAATACAACTGAGTAGCAAAATCGAAGCATAAAAGAGTCTAGGATGCGAAATAAAAAGAGATAAGGGGAGGAGTCGGGTCCTGCAGACGCCAGGCAGCTACCTCAACAACTCTTGAGATAATCTGGAGAGCAGCAAAAATGCTACTAAACCTCCAGAACACCTATATCTGCACACATGGTGCAGGGAGTAAAGTGAGTACTCCAACTCAGTGAGTAATAGGCATATATAATGACTGAAGATAAGAATTCACGAAATACTACAATGTAAAGCTATAACCATCAATTCAGCATAATTAACGGTGAAATATAAACAAAACAATGATAGGTAGATCAGATAAATATCAATGCATGAATGCAATGCAATGCACATGACCGCTGCGGCACGCAGCCCGATCTATTTGGGTGCTCATTATGGGGGTTCAGACTCCGGAGGGGTTCCTACAGTCCAAGCACAATATCATCATAATATCGCTGCGGCGTGCAGACCGATCCATACTCAGTCCAGAGTATACAAGTGAGCCACAAAGGCGATGTGAAGTAATAACTCTCAACTCCAAACGTCAGAAAATGTAGTTTAAGTTTTAAACCTTATAAGTATGACTGGACATATCAAAATAGTGTTTAACTCAGGACTGAAATCATTTAGCATGCTAAGTATCATGGAAACAGTGATAATAATCCCTAAAGGATTCAAGTAATCGGCACAAAGCCCAAATATATCCATAAAATCCAAGTAGGATGATTACCAATCAATCTCTAGTCAAGAACACAGTATGAACATCACTCGGGATGGACTAAGTCGCGGTCCCCAATCACAAACAACCCCGCACTCATCATAGAGTACGTGTCTCACCTCAATATAGCGACACAATGCGATATACCGGGGTTTCAAACCCTCATGTCATCATCTAAATCTATTACTCACCTCAAGCCGGCCACAAGTCTAGCTCGCTATGCCTTTTCCTCTCGAATCAACCTCCTCGCATGCCGAATCTGATCAAAACCACAAGGAATACATTACTATAGGTCAAAGAAACATAACCCAATCGAAAAGACTTGAAAAATACCAAAAATCACGTAGTTTGCAAAACCCGAGTCCCGGTCCCACTTATAAAAAAATTACAAAATTTACATCACCGGAAACCTCGCCTCGCCACGAGTCTACATATATCAGATTTAGGAAAATCGGAGTCCATTGACCCTCCAAATTCCAATTTTTAACAGAGAATTTCTCAAGCCCTAACTTACCCCCTTTTTGATGAATTTTCACCAATTTACATGTTAATCCTACCATAAACTTGAATAATAGGCCAAGGGACTTACCTCCAATCGATTCTCAGTCAAAACCCTCAAAAAATCTCGCCCAAAGCTCTCCAAGTCGCTCAAAAATGCTGGAAACTACTTCTTGCTCGCGGATGAAATATAACATTTAAACCCTTCTGTCCACAGTCGTTTTTCACTTCTGCGGTCCCGCTTTCGCTTATGCGGGACCGCTTCTATGGCAAAAACCCCACTTTTGCGGTCTTCATTTAAAAATCCAACTTCCGTTTATGCGACTAGGATTCCGCTTCTACGGATCGCCCAAAATCGTTTCTGCGGCTAAATGTCTGCTCATGCGGACCCGCTAATGCGAACCACGTTCCGCTTCTGTGGAACTTCTCAACTACACACGAAAATCGCTTCTGTGATCCTTTACCCGCTTTTGCGGTCCGTTTCCGCAGAAGCGGAAATACCAGATGAAAACAAAATAAACCTACAGCAAAACTTCAAAACTCTCGTTTAATCACCCGAACTCACCCCGAGGCCCCCGGGACCTCAACCAAAAACACCAACACATCCTAACACCTCATTAAAACTTGTTCCAACCCTGAAAACACATCAAACAATGCAAAAATCATTAAATCACATCGGATTCAAGCCTAAGTTTCTTAAAAACTTCCAAATTGCACATTCGATCAAAAACCCGACCAAAACACCTCCGAATGACCTGAAACTTTACACACATATCCAAAATCACCTAACGGAGCTACTGCAAAATTCCATTCCGACCCTCGGATCAAAATCTCACCTATCAACCGGATTTTGCCAAAATACTAACTTCGCCAATTCAAGCCTAATTCTACACCGGACCTCCAAAATCACTTCTGATCATGCTTCTAAGTCACAAATCACCTTCCGAAGCTAACCGAATCACCGAAATTCACATCCGAGCCCTCTAACTCATAAGTCAACATCCGGTTAACTTTTCCAAACCAAGCCTTCCTTAAAGAGACTAAGTGTCTCACTTTCTATCCAAACCAATCCAATTCGACTCTAATTCACCCGATGACAATAATGGAACATGAAGAAGCAATAATTGGGGAAAACGGGGCTGTAATACATAAGACGACGGGCTGGGTCGTTACATCCTCCCCAACTTAAACAATCGCTCATCCTCGAGCGGGTCAAGAAACATACTTGGAACCTCAAATAGGTGAGGATATCTGCTCCGCATCTTCTGCTCGGTCTCCTAGGTAGCCTCCTCCACGGGCTGACCTCTCCACTGCACCTTCACCGAAGCTATATCCTTTGATCTCAATCTCCGAACCTTACGACCCAAAATAGCCACTGGCTCCACATCATAGGTCAAATCATCATCCAACTGGACCGTGCTGAAGTCTAACACATGAGACAGGTCCCCAACATACTTCCAGAGCATAGAAACATGAAATACCGGATGAACCCCCGACAAGCTAGGTGGAAAAGCAAGCATATAGGTCTCCTCCCCAATCCTCCTAAGTATCTCAAAAGGTCCAATGAAACGCGGACTCAACTTCCCTTTCTTCCCAAATCTCATAACACCCTTCATAGGCGAAACCTTCAACAAGACCTTCTCACCTACCATATAAGATACATCTCGAACCTTCCTGTCTGCATAACTCTTCTGACGCGACTGAGCTGTACGAAGTCTCTCCTGGATCACTTTCACCTTATCTAAGGCATCCTGGACTAACTCTGTCCCAAATAGCCTAGCCTCGCCGTGCTCAAACCAACCAACCGGAGATCTACAATGTCTCTCATATAAGGCCTCATACGATGCCATCTGAATGCTAGACTGATAGCTGTTGTTGTAGGCAAACTCTGCCAGTGGTAGGAACTCAGCCCAAGAACCTCAAAAATCAATAACACAGATAGTACGCTCGAACTTCCCATCCATCTGGGGATGAAACGCTCTGCTCAATTCTACCTGGGTACCCAACTCTCGCTGAAAAGTCCTCCAAAACTGGGAAGTAAACTGAGTACCCCTATCTGAGATAATAGAAACTGGGACCCATGCAACCGAACAATCTCCCGGATTAAAATCTCTGCTAACCGCTCCGAAGAATAGGTAGTACACACCGGAATGAAGTGCGCGGACTTGGTCAGTCGATCCACAATCACCCAAATCGAATCAAACTTCCTCGATGTTCGAGGGATACCACTCACAAAATCTATAGTAATCCTCTCCCACTTCCACTCGGGAATATCCATGCGCTAAAGTACACCACCGGGCCTCTGATGCTCATATTTTGCCTGCTGACAGTTGAGACACCGAGCTACATGACTCACAATATCCTTCTTAATTCTCCTCCACCAGTAATGCTATCTCAAATCCTGATACATCTTCGCGGCACCTGGATGAATGGAATACCGCGAGCTGTGGGCCTCCTCTAATATCAACTCTCGAAGCCCATCCACATTGGGCCCTGAATCCGGCCCTGAATCCTCAACACACCCTCATCATCAATAGTCACATTTCTGGCATCATCATGCTGGACCCTGTCCTTAAGGAAAAGCAAATGTGGATCATCATACTGACGCTCTCTGATGCGGTCATACAGGGAAGACCGAGAAACCACACAAGCTAACACCCGACTAGGCTCCGAAATATCTAGCCTCACCATCCGATTGGCCAAAGACTGGACATCGACTGCAAAGGTCCTCTCCCCAACTGGAATGTATTCCAAACTACCCATACTAACCGCCTTCCGGCTCAAAGCATTGGCCACTACATTGGCCTTCCCCTGGTGATAAAATATGGTAATATCATAGTCCTTGAGTAACTCAAGCCACCTCCGCTGCATCAAATTAAGATCTTTCTGTTTGAACAAATGCTGAAGGCTGCGATGATCTGTATACACCTCACAAGATATGCCATATAAGTAATGCCTCCAAATCTTCAAAGCATGAACTATAGCAGCCAACTCCAAATCATGTACGGGGTAGTTCTTCTCATGAGGCTTCAACTGACGAGAAGCATATGCAATAACTCTACCCTCCTGCATCAACACACATCCGATACCAACTCTCAAAGCATCATAATACACGGTGTAAAAACCTGAAGCTGATGGCAAAACCAACACTGGAGCTGTGGTTAAACCTGTCTTGAGCTTCTAAAAGCTCTCCTCGCACTCGTTCGACCATACAAATGGTGAACCCTTCTGCATCAATTTGGTCAAGGGCGAAGCAATAGATGAAAAACCTTGGACGAACCAGCGATAATATCCTGCCAAACCAAGGAAACTCAGAATCTCCGTGGCTGAGGACGATCTAGGCCAACTCTACACCGCCTCTATCTTCTTTGGATCAACTTGAATACCATCACTGGACACCATGTGCCCCAGAAAAGCCACAGAACCAAGCTAGAACTCACACTTAGAGAACTTTGCATAAAGCTTCTCCTCCCTCAATCTCTGTAATACCACTCTCAAATGCTAAGCATGATCCTCCTGGCTACGCGAGTATACCAGGATATCATCAATAAAACGATAACAAATAAATCCAGATACGGCCAAAATACACCGTTCATCAGATGCATGAACGTGGCTGGGGCATTAGTCAGCCCAAAAGACATAACTAGAAACTCATAGTGCCCATATCTAGTCTTGAAGGTCGTCTTCATAATATCTGAATCCCTAATCTTCAGCTGGTGATAGCCTGAATGGAGATCAATCTTGGAGAATAACTTTGCCCCTGGAGCTGGTCAAACAAATCATCAATACGTGGTAGTGGACACTTGTTCTTCACTATCACCTTGTTCAACTGCCTGTAGTCAATGCACATTCTCATCGTGCCATCCTTCTTTTTCACAAATAGGACCGGTGCACCCAATGGTGACACACTAGGATGAATAAACCCCTTATCTAGGAGTTCCTGAAGCTGATCCTTTAGTTCCCTCAACTCCGCCGGTGCCATACGATATGGAGGAATGGAAATGGGCTAAGTGCCCGGCACCAGATTAATACCAAAATTAATGTCCCTGTCCGGTGGCATGCCCGGCAGGTCTGCAGGAAACACATCAGGGAAGTCCCTCACAACGGGAATAGAATCAAGACTAGGAGTATCAGCACCAACATCTCTCACAAAAGCCAAATACGATAGACAACCTTTCCCAACCATCCGTTGGGCCTTTAGGAAAGAAATCACCCTGCTAGGAATCAAACAGGTAAAAAGAACCCTTAGGGATTAAAACATAGATATGATAAATACATTAAATGGGTAAAGAGAACCACAGTCAAACACTTAAGAAATTTAGAATTTTTGCAGAAAACTTAAAAGGATGAAACCCTATTTTGGAAAAACTTAAAGGCATGTCATCATACAGAGATTCGAATAAATAGAAATCATAGAAGTCAGAACCTGAAGTATTGTAGTGTTTTAAATTTTTTTAGTGGTAAAAGAACCCAAAAGACTAACCATGGAAGTTTGAAAATGCTTTAGATACCCAGAGGTTCGACAAACAAACAACAGTATAAAAACCCTAATATAACAAAAAATGTTCAGACATCGACTAACTAATAAAGAAGCAAGTAAAATCAATGATGAACTTAGGATCGTTCCAGATCTACGGATATCTGAACCAATTCAAGTCTAAACATTAAGTTTCTTGAAGAAAAGAGAAAAGGGTGAGAGAATCTGGCCTTTGAATCAAGGATTTGAACCGTGAGACTTCGATAGAAATTATTCACAGACCATAGACAGACTTTTGAAGAGTTTAAAATGAGATCTGGACCAGATCTTTTTGAAATTCGTCCACGAAATCACACTATCGTGCGACCAAGAGATATATGAGACAAGTAGAGGCCTCGTACAACCATATGAAGCCATAGATCGGACAAGGATTATAGGGATTAGGGCTGGTTTTGGGTGATGACGGCTAGTGTAGGTTTAGGTCTCAGAGAGAATGGAGATGAGGGGGTTTCAGGGTGGCTGTTTGGTGAAAATGACCAAAGGAAAGGGTTAATTATGGTCGTTGATCTCTGTGATCAACGACCAAGATTGAAAGGATTTGGGGCTGGGTTGGATATTATAGATTTGGGCTGGGGCGGGTTATAAAATTGGGTCAGGGTTTTAGGTTAGGTTAATTGGGTTGAGGTTTTAATTGGGCTAGTTAATTAGGCCAAATCTGAAATTAAGAGGGCCATTTGTTAAATACCCTATTTAATTGATAAAACAATTTTTAAAAATAATTAAATATGTTGTAAAAAATGATTTTCACACCTAGAAATATATTAAAATAATTAATTAATATATTAACATATATAAAAGGCTTATTTCTGGTAAATAATGTAGTAATGTGCGTGTGGGCTATAATTGCAAAATAATTACAATTGAAGCCTAAAAATACAAAAGTGCCTACTTGTGCAATAATTGAAACATAGTACAAATGCAAATTATAAAATTAAACCATAAAAAATATTATAAAACTATTTGTGTTGCAATTGGTGATTTTTTTATAAATAAAATGCTAGAAGAAATTAGTTAAATTATTTTAAAAATGCAGAAATTGTATAAAAAATGCTAATTGATGCCAAAACATAGTTTTGAAAATATTATGAGAAAAATGATTATCAACTGCTGCCCCTCTTTACTTGAGAAAGGTGAAAGAGTTTTCGGGTAAAGAAATAATAGCCAATTTTTACCAGATGGGATGTTTGAAAGATAGAGGCCGGACTCTGGTCGTTGAGCTGCCCACATATCCTTGGTTTTACAAGAATAAGGCCATGTATATTTATAGATTCATTGGCAGAATATAACGATGAAGTCATTATAGGAACGGACACGAGATTTCGGACTGGATGCAAGAGTGGTTATGGTGAATGGTCCAGGTTTGAGATAGCTGGAGGAACTTGAGCGTGGTCTCTCCTACTAGGATAGCAGTTTCATAATGGTCACCTGCAGATAAAGAGATGCTACGAACATGTGTTTGTGCAAAAATTTAAACATGATGCAGATTCCCTTTGGACTATGAAAGTTGTCTTCGAACAGTTTAAGGATGACATCCTCAGACCATGATGTCGCGGGCCATAAATTGTTTGGTGAGGGATTCTCAGGCCATGAAATGGTTTTCTCGGGGCATGGAGATGGTGCCTCCGAACCATAACGCCTTTGAATAATGATATGCAAAATTGAGAAATCCTCAGGCCTGTCGCGCCCCCTTTTTCTCGTGAAATCGGGTTTATGATATTTGGAGGGAAAACTCATTCCTTTTGGGAACTGGGTTTTGCATTTGAAGAGTCGCCACATATTATTAAGGTGCATTAGGACACCAATAGAGAATTAACTCTAAGTTTGTTTGATAACCAGAGATAGGGAAACAACTTGAAATTATTCTAAGGGGAAGGTGTTAGGTACCACTCAGAATCCACTAGTGTGGTTCCCGGCCAGACAATTATTGTGAATTATGGTAAGGGCTCAAAAAAGAGGGGATTTCAACACATAATGGTTTGAAAGAAAACAAAGTTTGAAAGAACAATTAGAAAAGCTAATTTTTTAAATAAGGAATTAAAATGCTGAAAGAAAAGAAATGAAGAATAAAGGAAGGGGGTCCTAGGTTTATTAATAATATGGATCACCCCACACAATATCCGGTAATCACTCCTCAATGAGGGGCTACACGTGACATTATCGCGTGACCATTATATCTGTATCTACCTTTCCCACCCCGTTAAGGTATTTAAAGAGCGGATTGGTCTTGATTACTTATTGCATGTTATTACCCGTCCCACTCCTATCAGTCCTGGAGGCACTTAGGACTACTAATCCTAAAAATAGAGGGATATTAGGCTTATTTGAATTTTCAAAGGTTAAAACTCTAAGGCGACATACAAAACACATATGGCATATTTCAGGTGAAAGCATATAAACAAACAAAGGCTCATATATACCTCCTTAAACAAAGAAAGCATATAATTATCATGACTTACACATACTTTTTAGGTATGATTAAATATATCAAAGACGAGGGAGTTTAAATATTGAGGTAGATTGGTTTATTACATAACTCAGATAAGAAGTCCGAATTAGGCCTGCCTGCTGGTTGTAATGATTAATAAAGATAGATTCAGTTTACACTTATTACTCTAAAGCTTACCTAAGTGTTTAGACGAGGTCCTATAGGCATGATATCTCCTGATTTTAGAAGGTGATGAGATAGTAAGGCTCGAAATGAATTGTTTGAAGTCCTATATGCATACTTGTTAGACTTGTTAAGAAAGGGACTTAGATTATTAAAAGAGATGCAGAATATACAAAGATTAAATAAGTTGGTTACAGGTTCTGAAGGTTATAGCATCTACTATTACTGATTTTAAATCTAGCATTGACTGTGAATGAAACGAATCAGAATTGCTTGAGGATCTCTATAGGCATGATTTCTATGCATTACTGATTTTTAGACGTGGTATCTAATTGTCGAAACCTTATAGACATGGTATCTAAGTGCAGAAACTTGTTTTAAACCTTATAGATATGGTATCTAAATGTAGAAATTTGTTTTAAACCTTATAGACATGGTATCTAAATGCAGTTTCAATTATGCAAAATTAAAATATTCCTATAGGCATGGCTTCTAGGTGAAGTTTGAATATTCAAAAGTTAAAACACCCTATAGGAGTGGTTTCAAGGTGAAATTTGGATACACAGAAGTTAAAACACCCCACAGGCATGATTTTTAGGTAAAGTTTGAATATGCAGAAATTAAAACACCCATTAGGCATGATTTTTACCATTGCATGCATAGTTACCCACCTTTTTTCACTAGCCAGCCCCAAATTTTTATTATGACGTATTACAATCCAAAATAATAAATTACATAAAAAAAGTACAAAGAATAGTACAACCAGAGGAAGCCTGATTCTTGAATTCCTCTCTGAGTTGTGAGATAGACCAACTCAAAGACCATTGATCCATAGCCTTTCTCCAATTTGAGTGAGTCAGAGTTCCCCAAGAGCCTCAATGGGACTCCGGGCAGTACGCACACCCAAGTTGTATCACAAGAATAGGGACAAGTGAAGTGTGGAAGTGCCAGCCCTCAAGTGACCAAGTTCAGAGGGAGCTCGTGGGTCCCAAGGCAAGGCTCAGAAGAGGGGGGCAGAACTTAAGTCTAAGAGAGAGTGCAAGTGAAGAAATAGAGTTCTGAGGGAATAAAGGAAAGGTAAAGTGGTGCCGGGAAACAACCATAAACAAGTTGATGATTTCATATAAAAGGGTTCAGGGTTTGGGAAATTGCAAAGAGCCTATGTACTTAGGCAATGGCCAGCTTTGGTCATGCACAACAATAGAAGATGTTGGCATGCCTATAAGCCCACCAGAATACACAATACTAGAGAATACATAGAGGTTATGATCCCAGGGGAATCAAGTTTGAGTCATGGACAACAATGCTCAATACTGTCATGCCTCAAACAACCCATCGGTATCAAACATATTGGGGTAGGGGTTTAGGATACTTAATACATAGATTCAGAATAAGAAGAAAGAAACTACATCATGCTAGAACAAAGTAATGAATTAAAGACAAGCAGTTGGCAGACAAGAAGGCAAAAACATTAAGTAAACAAGTCGTTGTGATGCTGAAATTTTAATCAGAACATATTAGTTCAAAGAAGTAAAATACAGTAAAGGCAAGGTAGCAGGATTTTGAAATTAGCTTTGGCTTTCAGCCAGCTAAATAGGTCACAGTAGAAGTAGTAAAGAAGGAGATAATGTTTTGAGTGTAAGTGATTTTAGAACTCACAATGTTCGTGTGCGTTAATGAAAGAGCAAGGTATTTATAGTTTGAAAACAGGTAGAAAATAAGGCAAGAATCATAGTTTAGTAATAGTTATGGAAATATGTGTCAATTAAAATCAAATCAGTATAAGTACTTCCTTTAATTAAGGAGTTAAATCAACCGACGGTAATTGGCAGAATACATTTAAGGAAAGAAATCAAGTAAAGCATCATGTACAGAATAGACAATTAGGGTAAGTACATAGGGGTCCAATTAAGGAAACAACTAACGCAGAGTCAGTAAAAATACTCGGTTAACCAAATAAGGTAGGAAACACAATAGATTTGCAAAATATAGAGACAATCAGCTCCCAGTAAATCGGGAAGTCAAGGGTTTGAAATTACTGATTTAAGGAGAATCACACGGGTTACCAAGAATAGGAAAAGAAACCAAGTTAAAAATAGGAGAATCGAAAGTCTAAGGAAAGTTTTCAAATTAATCCAAGAAACAGGGAAATCAGTAAAACAAGGAAATGATCAATTACTTAACTCACGAGTGCAATCAGAATTATACAAGGAGTGGTTTGAAATGAGTCCACAATTAAAGGTCATTTTAGAGGAAAATTTAGCACATAAAAGAGTGCATAAATATTAGCCATGATAGGCTGAACTGATGACAAAGAGAAGCATCATGCAATAACAATCACAAAGTCAGTAGATAGTGAACTATCGAAACATGGTAGTCACATAGGTCAATTTCACCAACTTAGTAATAGAGAAAAAGAGAAAGTATCAGAAGCATGCAAAAGGTCAAGTAAAAGGCCCTTCTGAAAAGTATAGTCTAGTTACAATGATTGCAAAAAGCCAAATCACATAGAGAAGCAGAAGTTGAAATGAAAGGATTTTGAAACCAGTCGAGCAACTTCAAATAGATGAAGCCATTTTCAGAAGCTCAAATAGGCCCAAAGAAATTATGTTTTGAAACCAATCAAATTCAGAGATGATGAACAAGTAAATCACACAAAAAATATTCTCAAACTCAAACGAACCCAAAGTTAGGGTTTTTCAACACAAATCAAGTCTAGAGATGGAACGCAAGTAAATCGAACAAAATAATAACAGAAATAGATTCGGAAACCTCATAAGAAATTAAGGCACTTAACATGCAAACTCAAGTAAAGAACGACATAAGGAAACACAGCTAAACATGTTGAAAATCAGAGAAAGCTTTGAAATAACTTAACAGAAACCCAAATCGGTAAAGAAGAGGGTTCTTAAAGGTAGAGTTTTCAAAAGAAACCTTGAGAAAACATTTAGAAATTTAGAGAAAATATAGATCTAAAACAGATCTAAAAGAAATCGGAAGCACCTCAAAGGTTAGGGTTTTAGAAAAACCTCAGATGTGAGAAAGTCTTGGAAACTCATCGATCTAAGCAGGAGAAGTCAAGAATCAGGCTTGAATAGCCCTGGATGGCTGGAGCAGTGTCAAAGATGACAGGAGACAGCCATAGAACTGAAATCAATCCAAGGTCTAGACCAGACTTTTCCAGGATCTCGCCTTGAAAACATGATAATCGGGCATGTAGAAGCCATATGAGATAGATACAAGCCTCCAATGGCTTTGGGAGCCATTTATTTGGGCGGTTTTAGGGTGGTAGTTAAGGGCGGCAGGTAGGGTTTAAGAGAGGATTGAGAGAGAATTGAGAGAAAAAGGGATTTAGAGGTGGCTGGGGGTGTGAAATGGGGTTAGGGTTAGGGGTCGTTTGAATTAAAAAAGGAAAGGGGTTTTGATGACCGTTGATCATTTTGATTAACGGCCTACATTGATCGGATAAGTGGGGTAGTTTAACAGGGTTGGGTTTGGGTTGATTCAGATGGGAATTGGGTCAGGGTAAATGGGTTTAAAAATGGGGTTCAATTCAGGCCACAATTGAAACATAATTGGGCTATATTTTAAATAGCCATATTTTCCTTATTTATTTTATAAAAATAGTAAAATAATTTCTAGAAATAAGTTAAAGGTACTAAAATAATTAATAATACATAATTATCAAATTAAAAACATTGGACCTAATATTTATAGACATAAACGTAATTAAATCTAAAAGGGGCTAATATTGTAATTGTATGCAATTTAGTTTTAAAAATACTAAAAAAATTTGTAAAAATATGCAAAAATTGAAGTAGCTATATTTTAGCATAAATATGATAGTCCAATAAATGAATCACCAATATGGTAATTTTGGAAATAATTATTGGGCTTTTCTGGTAAAGATAGGGGAATGAATTGATTTTAAAAGTCTTTAAAAATTAAGGAATAATAATAACACATTTGTACACACCTATATATGCATACATATGCTATTTTTAAAGTATTTTGTATATTAAAAATATTTAGGAATAAATTAGGTATCAACAGTTGCACCTCTTTACCCGGGAAGGATGAAAGAGTTGTCGGGTAAAGATATGATGGGCAATTTTGACCTGGTGAAATGGTTTGAAGATTTTTGGCTATGCTTTGGCTTTTGAGCTGGCTATATATCCCCGGTCTTACAGGAATCAAGCCATATATAGTTCTGGATCCGTCGGCGGAGTTGCCAATAGAGACTTTTCAAGAACTGATACAATATTCAAGATGGGGTGAATGGTTAAAGTCTAATAGGGCTACGGGAACTGAAGCGGGATCGCTCCTGCCGAGATGGGCATTGCTCGCTGGTTCACCTTCAAATAAGCAATACAGATATTGTCGGACCATAAATTTAAACGTGATGCACATTCCCGTCGGACTATGAATGTTGTCTTTGAACGATTAGAATGACGTCCTTAGACCATGATGTCCTGGGCCATGAAGCATATAATAAGGGATTCACAGGCCATGTCTCCGAACCATGACTCCTTTGAATAATGATATGCAAAAGATTAATAGGGATCCTCAGGCCATGGCATGGTGTTCTCGGGCTATACAAATGGTGCCTTCGAACAATGACGCCTTCAGATAGTTTGGTGATCTTTCAGCCCAAGAGATGTAGTATTTGGCGATATTTCAGCCCATGAGATGCAATAGGTGGCGATCTTTTAGCCATGTAAATGTAAATAAGGTGGCGATCTTTAAACCATGCAAATGTAGATGAGGTGGCAATCTTTCAGCCATGCAAATGTAAGTAAGGTGGAGATCTTTTAGCCATGCAAGTGTAAAGGTGGCGATCTTTCAGCCATGTAATGCGAAACATGCAGATGGAGATAGTGTTTAGTCTCGGAAGGCAGAATGGTAGCCTTATGCAATGCAGAAAAATGCAGATGGAGATAATGTTTAGTCTCGAAAGGTAGAATGGTAGCCTTATGCAATACAGAAAAATGTAGATGGAGACAGTGTTTAGTCTCGGAAGGCAGAATGGTAGCCTTATGCAATGCAGAAAAATATAGATGGAGATAGTGTTTAGTCTCGGAAGGTAGAATGGTAGCCTTATGCAATGCAGAAAAATACAGATGGAGATAGTGTTTAGTCTAGGAAGGCAGAATGGTAGCCTGATGTAACGTAGAAAAATGCAGATGGAGACAGTGTTTAGTCTCGAAAATCAGAATGGTAGCCTTATGCAATGTCGTAAAATGCAGATGGAGATAGCGTTTAGCCTCGGAAGGCAGAATGGTAGCCTTATGCAATGCAGAAAAAATGCAGATGGAGACAGTGTTTAGTCTCGGAAGGCAGAATGGTAGCCTTATGTAATGCAGAAAAATCCAGATGGAGATAGGATTTAGTCTCGAAAGGCAGAATGGTGGCCTTATGCAATGCACAAAAATGCAGATGGAGACAGTGTTTAGTCTCGGAAGGCAGAATGGTAGCCTTATGCAATGTGGAAAAAATGCAAATGGAGACAGTGTTTAGTCTCGGAAGGCAGAATGGTAAGCTTATGCAATGCAGAAAAATATAGATGGAGACAATGTTTAGTCTCAGAAGGTAGAATGATAGCCTTATGCGACATAAAAAAATGCAGATCGAGACAACGTTTAGTCTCGAAAGGCAGAATGGTAGCCTTATGCAATGCCGTAAAATGTAGATGGAGACAACATTTAGTCTCGGAAGGCAGAATGGTAGCCTTATGCAATGCGGAAAAAATGCAGATGGAGACAGTGTTTAGTCTAGGCAGGCAGAATGGTAGCCTTATGCAATATAGAAAAATGCAGATGCAGACAGTATTTAGTCTCAGAAGGCAGAATGGTAGCCTTATGCAATGCGGAAAAAATGCAGATAGTGACAGTGTTTAGTCTCGGAAGGCAGAATGGTAGCCTTATGCAAGAAACAAAAAGGGCAAATGGTAATAGAGCTTTCTAAGCTGATAGCAAGTTGCGATATTGTGACTAATGGGGATAATGTGATACATGGAATATCACTGGCGCACGTGGATAGCAAATGTTGGTAAGTGCAACAATTTCAAGAGTTGTATTCCTGAACAAGGTTTGTCTCGTGAGTGTATAGTATGTCAGATGCTTTTGCGATCCAAGTGCCTGCAACCAAAGAAAATTCATGAGTTTTGTAGAGAAGGAGGTCAGTTCGTGTCCCCGCTAGCTCTACTTGACCTGTTTGGTGTTGATCTGGTGATACTGTATGCATCGTTAGGGTAGTATTGCTAAACGAAGAAATTTTAGCAACAAATATGCATGAATTTGTTAAAAAGATATGACATAAGTATACAATTAAGAAACAACTTTTAGATGATCGATGACTGTGACGTGGCTCAAGACATTGTGACCTCTCTTGCTACAGAATTTTGAGGGTCCTCCTCAAAATTCTGCCACAGTTTACTGTGTTGATGCTTCCGACTTCTGTGAGTGATGATCGATTGAAATTACTTTGGAATTTTGAGGTCCCTCCTCAAAATTCTGCCCCAGTTTCCAATTGCGGGGGAAATGAAATTTTTATTGAATTGTGATCGAACCCATAGGGCTGCCTACATATCCCCTCTTAAACGCAAATTAGGTTAGACGTAGTTCAATTTACATAATATAGGAAAGCATAAAGATTACACGTAGTAAAGCTTGACTGCATCTGAATTAATTGGTTTTGGCCAAACTTCTCCGTCCGTTTCAGCAAGTATGAGGGCTCGCCCTGTTAGAACCCAGTGAACCATGTACGGTCCTTGCTAGTTGGGAGATAATTTCCCCTTGGCTTCATCTTGATGCTGAAAAACTTTCTTTAATACCAACTGCCCTGGCGTGAACTGTCTCGGCTTGACTCTGTTGTTGAACGCTCTGGACATTCTGTTATGATAAAGTTGACCATGGAAAACTACATTCATTCTCTTTCCATCTATAAGAGCCAGCTGATCGTAACGACTCTTCACCTATTCTGCATCGTCGAGCTCATCTTCCTGTATGATTCTTAAGAAAGGAATTTCTACTTCGGCAGGAATGACAGCTTCTGTACCATGAACCAGCATATATGGGTTGTCCCAGTTGATGTGCAGACTGTGGTGCGACATCCCAATAGAACAAAGGATAACTTTTCGTGCCATTGCTTATGCTTCTTTATCATTTTCCTCAATATCTTCGTGATGTTCTTGTTGGCGGCTTCTACAGCTCCTTTTATTTGAGGCCTATAAGCTGTAGAATTCTTGTGTCTGATCTTGAAGGTTTCACGCATGACTCTCATCAAGTTGTTGTTAAGGTTGGAACCGTTATCAGTAATGATTGATTCTGTAATCCCGAATTATATGATCGTGGATTAAGTCCACCACGACTTTCTTAGTCACTGCTCTGTAAGATGATGCTTCGATCTATTTGGTGAAATAATCGATGTCTACAAGGATAAACATGTGTCCTCTTGAAGCAACAGGCTCAATTGGGCCAATAATGTCCATTCCCTAGGCGGCGAATGGCCAAGGCGAGCTTGTTGCATTGAGCTCATTCGGCGGCACCTTTATCATGTCAGCATGAATCTGTCAGCAATGGCATTTCCGGACATACTGGATGCAATCTGCCTCCATAGTCATCCAAAAGTAACTGGCCCAGAGTGTCTTCTTTGCTAAAACAAAATCATTCATATATGGACCACAAGTCCCAGCATGAATGTCCTTTAGCAGCCTGGCTGTTTCCTTTTCGTCGACACACCTTAAGAATCACAAATCAGGAGTCCCCCTATATAGGATTCCTCCGCTATGAAAGAAATTACTGGACAACCTCCAAAATGCGCATTTTTGAGTAGGATTTGCAAGCTTCGGGTATTCTCATTTTGCCAAATATTCCTTGATATCATGAAACCAAGGCTTTTCGTCTGCTTCTTCTTCAACATGGGCACAATAAGCTGGCTGATCATGGATCTATACTAGAATGGGATCAATGAAGTTTTTGTCAGGATGTTGTATCATAGATGACAGGGTAGCTAATGCATCGGCGAATTCATTTTGGATTCTGCAAACATGTCGGAATTCTGTCTTTGTGAACCTCTTCCTCAATTCCTATACGTGATGCAGATACAGGAGTATCTTAGAGTTCTTGGTTGCCCATTCTTCTTGGACCTGATGTATGAGTAAATCTGAATCTCCAATCACTAGCAACTCTTGAACGTTCATGTCAATGGCCATCTTGAGCCCTAGGATGCAGGCTACATACTCGGCCATATTATTCGTGCACGGGAACCTAAGTTTGGCAGACATCGTATAATGCTGACCGGTTTCTTATACTAGGACTGCTCCTATGCCAACTCATTTTGAAATTTGATGCTCTATCGAAAAACATTCTCTAGCCATCATATGATTCTGTAATGTCTTCTCTTATGAATTATACCTTTTCATCAGGAAAACACATCTTTAGGGATTTGTATTCTCTATCCATGGGGTTTTCAGCAAGGTGATTTGCTAGTGCATGTCCCTTGATTGCTTTTAGAGTCACGTAGACAATCTTAAACTCACTTAACAGGATTTGCCGCTTGGCCAACTTGTCAGTGGGCATGGGCTTCTGAAAGATGTACTTCAAAGGATCCATCCTTGATATGAGATATGTAGTATAGGCATAGAAGTAGTGCCTCAGCTTCTGGGCCACCCAAGTTGAAGCGCAACAGGTACGCTCTAACAGAGAATACCGGGCCTTTTACGGGGTGAACTTCTTACTGAGGTAATAGATGGCCTGCTCTTTCCTCCCCATTTCATCATGCTACCCTAGAACACAACTAAACGCTCAGTCCAATACTACGAGGTAAAGTAATAAGGGTCTACCTGGCTCGGGTGGGACCAAGACTGTTGGTATTGATAGGTATTCCTTGATTTCATCTAAAGCTTTCTGGCAGTCATCAGTCCATTTGGTGGTGGCGTCCTTCTTTAACATCTTAAATATTAGCTCACAGATAATTGTAGATTGTGCTAAGAACCGACTGATGTAGTTGAGCCTCCCCAAGAAACTTATCACGTCCTTCTTGTTTTTTGGTGGTGGCAATTCTTGATTGGCTTTGACTTTTGATGGATCCATTTCTATTCCCCGGCAACTCACAATAACCCCAGGTAATTTTTCGGTGGGAACCCCAAATGCACACTTCGCGGGATTCAATTTTAGGTTGTACGTTCACATTCTATTGAAAAACTTTCTCAAATCTTCCATGTGATCAGTGGACTTCTTGGACTTGATGATAACGTCATCTACATACACCTCAATCTCTTTGTGTATCATATCATGAAAAATGGTAGTCATAGCCCTCATGTAGGTGGCCCCTCCATTCTTTAACCCAAACAACATCATCTTGTAGTTGTACGTTCCCCACGGCATAATAAAAGCTATTTTCTCAGCATCTTCTTCATCCATCCAAATCTGATGGTATCCAGTGAAACAATCCATGAACGATTGTAATTCATGCTTGGCTCAATTGTCTATTAGGATATGTATATTTGGTAAAGGTAAGTCGTGTTTCAAACTGGACCGGTTGAGATCCCGGTAGTTGACACAGATTTTAACCTTCCTGTCCTTCTTTGGTACTGGCACAATGTTGGCTAACTATGTCGGGTATTCTACTACCCTGAGAACCTTAGCTTTGACCTGCTTAGTGACTTTTTCCTTGATTTTCAAACTCATATCAGGATTGAACTTTTAGAGCTTTTGCTTTACCGCCAGACATGTTGGATCAGTTGGCAGTTTGTGAGCCATAATAGACGTGCTCAGGCCCTTCATGCCGTCATATGACCGAGCGAATATGTCCTCATATTCCTTTAGAAATTTTTTGTATTCCTTCTTTTCTGATGGCGATAAGTGGACGTTGATTCGTGTTTCTTTGACGTTTGCTGCATCTCCCAGGTTAACAACCTCAGTATCGTCCAAGTTGGACTTTGGTCTGTTTTCAAAATTCTCAACTTCCTTAACAATCTCATCTGGTCTGCCATCTTCCTCTGAATTTATGTCTGTTTGTTGCGTTGTCTCTTCGCATGTCATAATCATCAGTTCATCAAGATAAGTAATAGTAATGCTGTATAAGTAAAGTAATGAGAGAAAATAATAAGAGTGTTGATTTATAAGGAAAATCGAAATGCTTTGATAAATTCCATAACTGTTTTGAACATTGAAGATCTTATTGTGGAAATTTAAAATGCTAAAGGAAAAATTAACTAGTAAAAATAAAAGATAGTGCATGATGCTTGTTCAGCCTTACTACCCCGAGGCTCGCCGGGCTCTAGTGGTTTTGATGGTCTAGTTATTGAGGCGTGCTCCTTTGCTACAACTTGTATGGAAGGGCCTTCCCGCCCCTTATCCTCAAGAATAACAAAATAGTCCATATCATTGTCTTCTTTATTCTTGCTCTTAACAGGACTAAGAGGAGGAGTGTGTTGTCACACCTCCTTTTTACACACCTACCCCGAAGGATAAATATATAAGGGAGTTTTTCCATTTAAAGTGACATTATTCGAAATGGAATTATTTATTTATTTTTAGAGTTTCCACTTGAGATAGGATTGGCTTTTGGTGTCCCAAGTCACCTATTTAACTTGAATCCCAAATCGAGGAAAATTTCGACTTCCAAGTTGGAGTCTGCGAACCAAAAATTCTGAATAAGGAATTCTGTTGACCCGAGGGAAGGTGTTAGGTACCCCCGGATCCGGTGGTTCTAACACGGTCGGTTAAATTATTATAATTGGCTAAAAGTCTGATTTTAATACATGTTTTAACTTATGTGCTTTTTAACTTTAAAACCGCTATTATTATTATGTTTTTTAAAGAGAATCACAACGTCGTGAAAACGCGTCTTAAACCATGTCACATAAATGCACCCGCGGTTTTTGACACATTTTGACTTCGTTGGGATTTGGATTTGGGTCACATAAACGTGCACTTGAGTTTAGGAAGGTAAAATTATTAAAAAGCGCGCCTAAAGCGACTAACGTATTATTATCTTTGCGGGAGACCATGAGAATTCACTAAATGACACGTTATATGAGAATTTAAAGGGGGCCACACAATTTATGGGTTTAATTCGGCGTAGTGCACCTTAATTTATTTTCTAAAGGACATCCTAAAGAGGAACTATTATTATCTATTAAGGATTGTCTCTAAAACAACTTAATTGATTGGCATTATTAATTAACTACTATTAAAAACATTCAAGAAAACTCGGGCCTCAAGATCAAGTCCAAGCTCAAACAAGAAGATCTTCATTACTGAAGACCCCTTAATTCAAGTTCGCTACTTAACTTGAAAATCCCAAAGTTCATAATTCAAATTCAAAATCATCAAATCCCATAATGAATCAGAGGTCCCAGCGTGAAAGCCAAATTCATGGAACTTGAATTAAAAATTTCACATAAATGAGCTGCATGCTCCAAATACTAGATCATTCCTTATATTCCAATTCAACACTTCATTGCAGTGTATCCAACAACATCAAAATTTGAGTATAAAGAAAACCGTTTCATTAGCTACATAGTATATTTGATGTATTGTCCTATAGCCACTAATTTTTAAACAAAGTCACCAAAATAAATAAACTTTAAACTAGTTCATTCAACCCTTGACAACCAGTTGGATACAAATTCATGAAAGAAGCACACAACATAAATGTTATCAGAACAAAATATACGCCAATGCTATTAAGGAATGACAAACAATTCGAACAATAGCCTTCGTACCCCCGAAATTTTGCTTCTGCATTATCCAGTCAATCATTGATATAAACCAAGTATTAAAACTTACTCCTAAATTACGGGTTCCAAGGGAAGCCAAATCGAAAGAATCGACCAAGCAGTTAAAATTGAAACACCAACAACACACAGGCTATTCAATACAAGATGGCCAGTACTACAAACATTCAGAACAAATGAAGCCCATATATTCATCAAAGAAGGGGTAAATTACAACACCTTTTTTTTACGGATAGTCACACCCGGAATGCTAAGAAACTTGAATGCCCAAAACAGAAGCTGCAAAGCAGTCATAACCTTGGAACTCAGCTAGTGGGCAACAACGCAAACAAAGAGCGAAATCAGCTTATTTGAAATTCGGAACACTTTTGTTTTTGAAAAAATTCAGATCTCGAATTTGCGTTATAGAGTTTTTGCTGCTTCTCTCTATTCCATGTTCATCTATGGAAAAATTCGGGGGTGAGGAATTTGAGGTGACCGCGTGAGAGTGCCCAGGTCCGTTCGTGAGACTTGGTCCTCTTCTTTTGTGTTGCTTTTGTGATTTTTCGATCATCACAGAAGGAGAGGGATCCTCCCCTTTTTAGCTGCTCGTCCCTTTTACGGGTCTCCTCCTTTTCCAGATCTGTGTAGGTGAATATGAGTGTGTGTGTTAGTGATATAAGAAGAGGAAGGAGGAGTGGTCTGTGGTGTTTTCTTATGTGGAGGGGGTTTTGTGTGAGGGAGTATTTTTGGGGGGAAGGACTTATGTGGGGAATATTTTTGGGGGAAGGTCTTATGTGGGGGGAATATTTTTTTTTGGGAAAATATTTTTGGGGGGAAAGTCTCATGTGGGAGAAGGTTCTTCCAATTCTTTTTTTTATTCCCAATTTTCTTTTTATCTATCTTTTTTTAATTAAAAGTCCTAGAATTAAAAATCCTACTAATTATAAAATTATAAAAGCTACTTAATCCTAAATTAAAAGAGAAAAATCAATAAAAACGAAAGGTGTAAAAATGAAGCATTTTTTTGTGATTTTTAATTTTTATAAAAGTAACTATCGATTAATCCTAAAAATGTAAAAGTAAGGCCTAAATGTCATGCGTGATATTTTGGTATTTTTCAATTAATAAAAATCTACAAAATTCCTAAAAATGGCAAATAAGTAAGAAAAATCTATTTTCTTGGGATTTTTATCGGAGTATTTCATATAGGGGAAAAATCACATTCTTACATGGGTAGAGGACCCCTAGATTTCGTGGAATAAGATGATGTTGCCAAAGTGCACGAACTAACATTTGGGGAGAGGAATAAATAAACAAAAATTAAAAACAAAAAGGTAACAAGTTAGTGAGGATCATAAAAAGATGTTGCAATACTTAAACACATAGTGAAAAATGTAAACCGTGTCATAATTTGGGAACCTCTTTGTGCCTGAGGTAGGCCTAGCGAGAAGTTAATTTGGAGAACATGGAATTCTAAATGCCTTATTTTATTGATAAAAGATAAGATGAATCCCAAATCGACACTAAATAATATAAAATAAAAGTCACTAATGTCCATTAACCTTATTACATTCCATAAAAAGAAGAAAAACTCCTAGCTATTTGGTCCCAGAAGGACCTTCTCCAAACACGACATCTTTGGCTTCGTCGAACAACTTTCCTAACTTGCGAAGTCCGAGCAATAGGTAGGATCTAGCTAGATATCCGCTCTCGTTTCCTTCAGCATTTTGGCAATCCTCAATTCTTTTGAGGAATTTCCTTTCCAGCTCCACCATGCTCCGCTCCAAGTATCCCAGTCCCTTGTTTGCACTAACAGTCATGTCTTTCCACTCTTCAATCAACTTTTGGTTGGCTTCTTGTATCTCATGGTGCTTGCTTTAGCATTCGCGGATCCTCTTGCGTAGTTGATTGTACTTGACTTGTGCTTCGGCCTTTTAATCTATGATCCTGTGACCTCAAACAAAACCAGGCCGGCCCAGGCCATCATGGTTATCCTCCAACCAGCCTGAATAGTAAGGAGAAGAACCAACGTGGTATCTATCTGGCTCGATGGTATCCCTTCCCATGACAATCTTGCAGTGCCACATATGCTGAGCTTGCCACTTGTAAGGGCTATTATCGTCCTGGAAATCGGCCCGAAAATGACTTATCTTGTCGAACCTGGGTACAGCCTGCTTCCTACCAGCTTGCTTTATAACCTGGAGAAGCATGTAATGGTATGTTCCTCTCAGGCTGATAAATATTAAGAAAGGTGCATCTCTGGATCGTGTGATGAACTCCTCGGCCTAAAACCATTCGAACATCCATTGTACCTAGTCCTCAGTTAGATTTCGAAAAGTTCAACCCATTCTTAAGCATTCTCTGGTTGAGTGAACATGTTGGGCATGTAATTCATTCGCCTTGGATGATGGAAGGCTATATGATCATCCCAATCCCTTCGCTGAATTTGTTCTCGTTATTCACCCTTTTGGAGATGCTACATGAGTAAGAGCTGGAGTAGCAAATTGCAGCCTTCGAAGTGTTTGTCTCCTTGTTGGCACTTCTATAATGCTCGGTATATTTCCACAATGATCATGCGCATAATACTGAATAGTTTCCCATCAATTCCCTCCATTAGAGTTTTAGTTACCATAGCCAGCCTGGTATGGATCTTTGCTTTCTTCATTGGAAACACTATCATCCCCAAGAAACAAAACATGAAGACGAAGACCCTTTGGCAAATATGCCCCAATGATGTGATGGCACACTTGTTCGGATAGGTACGATAGGATTTCCTGTGACCGTACCTCTCATACAAATAATCAAAAGGGATGTAGGAATCCTTCAAACATGTCAGTTCTAGATTCTTCTTTAGACCCATCATTTCGAGGAAATCCCTGCCCTTATGGTTTTCAAGCATTAACAAACCCGGAGTTTCCCATGGTATACCAGCCAATCCTCCTATTTCTTTTAGCAAGGGTGTCATCTCAATTTCCCCGAAGCAGAATACTGACCTCTCATAATCCCAGAACAGAGTAGCAGTTTCTATGATCTTGTTGTTGGGTTGGATTTCCAAGAGGGAAGGTAGGTTTCCCAGATATTTCCGAACAAGAGTTTGATCACTGGAGTAAAGATCCTCCCACTAGCTTAGCAATTTTGGGTGGATATTGGTGACCATGCCGAATCTAGGGGTTTCGCGCCTCATATTTCTGTAAGAAAAAAGGGTTAGGCCCTTACTCCCACCGGAATCGACTATTAAATATCAATAATTGGCATAAAAACATTTAGTTCTCCAAATAAATGCATAGAATGTGATGATGTCCATTTGGGTTTTAAGGAAACCCAGTGGACTTTGGACAAGGCTATCTTAAAGAGTCATTATGCGGACAACATAACTGACTCGGCTAGGTTTTACCATGATGCATGCACAGTTAAATAGAGTAAGGTTTCTATGGGGTTTTAGATTGGTACCCTTGAGCGGACAAATCAAGGGGAAAGGCACGGAACCGTCGACTACACCGTTGATCGATTGGTTTAACCATAAATATGCCTTTTCCAGATTTAGGGGGTAATAATATCGGAAGAGCGTAACCACTCATTATAAGCGTTGCTATGGTATTTGTTTTTCATGAGTGGAATATGATGTTGAGCATGGTTATGCAATACTTAAAAGCATGTTGACACGTATTTGCATGTTTAGAAAGTGGTAAATAGAATAATTTTAGAATTTTAAAGCGGTAGTAAAGGAAAGAAACAAAAAGACAAGTTAGTTTTGCAATTGGAAAAAAAAGGACTGAATGCTTAAAGGAATTAAACAAATAATTGCACACAAAGAGATATAAATTCACAATAATAATATGAAATGGTAAAAGCCTAGATAATCTCCCTAGTAGAGTCGCCATGCTGTCGTGCCCCTTTTTTCTCGCAAAATCAGATTTATTACATTTGGAGGGACAACTCATTCCTTTTGGGAACTGGGTTTTGCATTTGAAGAGTCACCACCTAATGATTAAGGTGCATTAGGATACCAATAGAGATTTAACTCTAAGTTTGTTTTATAACCTGAGATAGGGTAAGGGCTTGAAATTATTCTAAGGGGAAGGTGTTAGGCACCCCTTAGAATCCACTAGTGTGGTTCCCGGCCAAAAAATTATTGTGAATTGAGGTACAATTAGCATATCGTCAAATAAGGCTCAAATAAGAGAGGATTTCAACACATAATGATTTGAAAGTAAACAAAGTTTGAAAGAATAATTAGAAAACCTGATTTTTCAAATAAGGAATTAAAATGTTGTAAGAAAAGAAATGAAAAATAAAGGGGGGGGGGGGTTCTAGGTTTATTAAAAATATAGATCAGCCCACACAATGTCCGCTAATCAGTCCTCAATGGGGGGCTACACGTGACATTATCGCGTGGTCATCATATCTATATCTACCCTTCCTACCCCGTTTATCTCGATTACTTATTGCATGCTATTACCCGTCCCACTCCTTTTAGTCCCGGAGGCACTTCAGACTACTAATCCTTAAAACGGAGGGATATTAGGCTTATTTGAAGTTTCAAAGGTAAAAACGCTAAGGCGACATACAAAACACATATGGCATATTTTTGGGGAAAGCATATAATCAAAAAAAGGCTCATGTATACCTCCTTAAACAAAGAAAGCATATAATTAGCATGACTTACACATACTTTTTAGGTCTGATTAAAAATACCAAAGATGAGGGAGTTTAAATATTGAGGCAGATTGGTTTATTACATAACTCAGATAAGAAGTCCGAATCAGGCCTGCCTGCTAGTTGTAATGATTAATAGAAACAGATCCAATTTACAGTTATTACTCTAAGGCTTGCCTAAGTGTTTAGACGGGGTCCTATAGGCATGATATCTACTGATTTTAGAAGGTGATGAGATCTTTAGGCTCGAAATGAATTGTTTGAAGTCCTATATCCATACTTCTTAGACTTGTTAGGCGAGGGACTTAGATTATTAAAAGAGATGTAGAACGTACAAAAATTAAATAAGTTGGTAACAGGTTGTGCAGGTTATAACATATACTATTGCTGATTTAATATCTAACATTGGTTATAACATATACTATTGCTGATTTAATATCTAACATTGACTATGAATGAGATGAATCAGAATTGCTCGAGGATCCCTATAGGCATGATTTCTATGCATTTCTAATTTTTAGACGTTGTATCTAATTGCCAAAACCTTATAGACATGGTGTCTAAGTGCAGAAACTAGTTTTAAACCTTATAGATATGGTATCTAAATGAAAAACTTGTTTTAAACCTTATAGACATGCTATCTAAATGTAGTTTGAATTATGCAGAATTAAAATATTCCTATAGGCATGGCTTCTAGGTGAAGTTTGAATATGTTGAAGTTAAAACACCATATAGGCATGATTTCTATGTGAAATTTGAATACGCAGACATTAAAACACCCTATAGACATGATTTCTTGGTGAAGTTTGAATATGTAAAAATTAAAACACCCTATAGGCATGATTTCTACCCTTACATGCATAGTTACCCACCCTTTTTCACTAGCCAGCTCCAAATATTTATTGCGACTTATTATAAACCAGAATAGTAATTTACATCAGAAAAGTACAAAGAAAAGTACAACTAGAGGAAGCCTGATTCTTGACTTCCTCTTTAAGTTATGAGATAGACCAACTCAAAGACCATTGATCCAAAGTCTTTCTCCAATTTGAGTGTGTCAGAGTTCTGTAAGAGCCTTAATGGGGCTCTGGGCAGTGCTCACACCCAAATTGTATCACCTGATTAGGGAAAAATGCAGTGTGGAAGTGCCAGCCCTCAAGTGTCCAAGTTTAGAGGGAGCTCGTGGGTCCCAAGGCAAGGCTCACAAGAGGGGGGAGAACTTTAGTCTTAGAGAGAGTGCAAGTGAATAAATAGAGTTCTGAGGGAACAAACGAAAGGGAAAGAGGTGCTGGGAAACAACCATAAACAAGTTGAAAATTTCATACAAAAATGGGTTCAGGGGTTTGTAAATTGCAAAGAGCCTATGTACTTAGGCAAGGGTCATCTTTGGGCATGCACAACAATAGAAGATGATGGCATGCCCATAAGCCCACCAGAACACACAATACTAGAGAATACATAGAGGTTATGATCCAAGGGGAATCAGGTTTGAGTCATGGACAACAATGCTCAATACTGTCATGCCTCAAACAAACCATCAGTATCAAACATATTAGGGTAGCGGTTTAGGATACTTAATACATAGACTCAGAATAGGAAGAAAGAAACTAAAGCATGCTAGAACAAAGAAATGAATTAAATACAAGCAGTAGGCAGGCAAGAAGGCAAAAGCATTAAGTAACATGATGTTGTGATGCTGAAATTTTAATCAGAACCTACCAGTTCAAAGAAGTAAAATACAGTAAAGGCAAGGTAGCAGGATTTTGAAATTAGCTTTGGCTTTCAGCCAGCCAAATAGGTCATAGTAGAAGTAGTAAAGCAGGAGATAATGTTTTAAGTGTAAGTGATTATAGAACTCAGAGTATTCGTGTGTGTTAATGAAAGAGCAAGGTATTTATAGTTTGAAAACAGGTAGAAAATAAGGCAGCAAGAATCATAGTTTAGCAATAATTATGAAAATATGTGTCAATTAAAATCAAATCAGTATAAGTACTTCCTTTAATTAAGGAGTTAAATCAACCGACGGTAATGGGTAGAATACATTTAAGGAAAGAAATCAAGTAAAGAATCATGTACAGAATAGACAATTAGGGCAAGTACATAGGGGTCCAATTAAGGAAACAACTAATTCAGAGTCAGTAAAAAATACTCGGTTAACCAAATAAGGTAGGAAACACAATAGATTTACAAATAGAGACAATCAGCTCCCAGTAAATTAGGGAGTCAAGTGTTCGAAATTACTGATTTAAGGAGAATCACACGGGTTCCCAACAATAGGAAAATAAAACAAGTTAAAAATAGAAGAATCGAAAGACGAAGGAAAGTTTTCAAATCAATCCAAGAAACAGGGAAATCAGTAAAACAAGGAAATGATCAATTACTTAGCACATGAGTGCAATTAGAATTACACAAGGAGTGGTTTGAAATCAGTCCTTAATTGAAGGTCATTTTAGAGGGAAATTTAGCATATAAAAGAGTGCATGAACATTAGGCATGCGAGGATGAACTGATGAAAAAGAGAAGCGTCATGCAATAGTAATCATAAAGTCAGTATATAGTGAACTATCGAAACATGGTAGTCACATAGGTCAATTTCACCAACTTAGTAATAGAGAAAAGGAGAGAGTATCAGAAGCATGAAAAAGTTCAAGTAAAAGACCCTTATGAAAAGTGCAGTGTAGTTTCAATGATTGCAAAAAACCAAATCACATAGAGAAGCAGAAGTTGAAACAAAAGGATTTTGAATCCAGTCGAGCAACTTCAAATAGATGAAGCAATTTTCAAAAGCTTGAATAGGCACAAAGAAATAAGGGTTTTGAAACCAATCAAATTCAGAGATGATGAACAAGTAAATCATACAACAAATATTCTCAGAACTCGAAATTACACAAAGTTAGGGTTTTTTTTAACACCAATCAAGTCTGGAGATGGAATACATGTAAATCAAACAAAATAATAACAAAAATAGATTTAGAAACCTCATAAGAAATTAAGGCCCTTAACATGCAAACTCAAGTAATGAACAACATAAAGAAACACAACAGAACATGTTGAAAATCAGAGAAAGCTTCGAAATAACTTTACAGAAACCCAAATTGGTAAAGATGAGAGTTCTTGAAGGTAGAGTTTTGTAAGAAACCTTGAGAAAACATTTAGAAATTTAGAGCAAACACAGATATAAAACATATCTAAAAGAAATCAAAAGCACCTCAAAGGTTAGGGTTTCAGAAAAACTCCAGATAGTGAGAAAGGCTTGGAAAATCATCGATCTAAGAAAGAGAAGTCAAGAATCAGGCTTGAATAGCCATGTATGGCCAGAGAAAAGTCAAATATCACAGGAGACAGCCATAGAACTGAAATCAATCCAAGGTCTGGACTAGAATTTTCTAGGATCTTGCCTTGAAACCATGATAATTAGGCATGTAGAAGCCATAGGAGATAGATACAAGCCTCGAATGACTTTGGGAGCCATTGATTTGGGCGGTTTTAGGGTGGTAGTTAAGGGCGGCGGCTAGGTTTTGAGAGAGGATTGAGAGAAAATTGAGAGAGAAAGGGATTCAGAGGCGGCTGGGGGTGTAAAATGGAGTTAGTGTTAGGGGTCGTTTGAATTAAAAAATAAAGGGGTTTTGATGGCCGTTGATCATTTTGATCAATGGCCTGGATTGATCGGATAGGTGTTGCGGTTTAGCAGAGTTGGGTTTGGATCGGTTTAGATGGTGATTGGGTCAGGGCAATTGGATTTTAAAATGGGATTCAATTCAGGCCACAATTGAAACACAATTGGGCTATATTTTAAATAGCCATATTTCCCTTATTTATTTTATAAAAATAGTAAAGTAATTTTTGGAAATAAATTAAAGGTACTAAAATGATTAATAATACATAATTATCAATTTAAAAATATTGGACCTAATTTTTATAGATATAAACATAATTAAATCTAAAAGGGGAGAATATTGCAATTGTATGCAATTTAATTTTAAAAATATTAAATAAAATTGTAAAAATATGAAAAAATTACTTTAGCTATATTTTAGCATAAGTATGAGAGTACAATAAATGAATCACCAAAATGGTAATTTTAGGAATAATTATTGGATTTTTCTAGATAAGGTAACGCAATAAATTGATTTTAAAAATCTTTAAAAATTAAGAAAAAATAATAAAATATTTGGACATACCTAAATATGCATGTATATGCTATTTTGAAAGTATTTTGCATATAAAAAATATTTAGGAAAAAATTGGGTATCAACAAGGCCATGTCATGGTGTCTTCTGTCTATGAGGATGATGCCTTTTAGACTTTGACGCCTTTGGATAGGTTGGAGATGTTTCAGACCATGAGATGCAATAATATGTTGTTAACAAGACAATTCTTAGTCTTTTGAAATGAAGGGTAAAGCTTAGCCCGATTGAAAAGCAAACATATGGTACCGAAATTGAGCAATATTTATGCAAGGAGGGACAACGCTTAGTTTGATACAAATATGGAGGTAGGGATTAGCCTCATGCAAATATGGAGGCAGGGATTAGCCTCATGCAATTATGGAGGCAAGGATTAGTCTCATGCAATTATGGAGACAAGGATTATCCTCATGCAAGTATGTAGGCATGGATTAACCTCAAGCAAGTATGGAGGCAGGGATTAGCCTCATACCAGTATGGAGGCAGGGATTAACCTCATGTATGTATGGATCCAGGGTTTACCCCCATTCAGACATGGAGGCAGGGATTAGCCTCATGCAGATATGGAGGCAGGGATTAGCCTCATGCAAATATGGGGGTAGGGAGTAGCCTCATGCAGATATGGAAGCAGGGATTAGCCTCATGCAGATATGAAGGCAAGGATTAGCCTCATGCAGATATGGAGGCAAGTATTTGGCTCATGCAGATATGGAGGCAAAGATTAGCCTCGTGTAGATATGGAGGCAGGGATTAGCCTCATACAGATATGGAGGCAAGGATTAGCCTCGTGAAAATATGGAGATAGGGATTAGCCTCATGTAAATATAGGGGCAGAGATTAACCTCATGCAATTATGGAGGCAAGGATTAGCCTCATGCAGTTATAGAGGCAGGGATTAGCCACATGCAAATATGGAGGCAAGGATTAGCCTCATGCAGATATGGAGGCAAGGATTAGCCTCATGCAGATAGAGAGGCAAGGATTAGCCTCGTGCAAATATGGAGGCAGGGATTAGCCCCGCGTAGATATGGAGGTAAGGATTAGCCTCATGCAGATATGGAGGCGAGGATTATCCTCACGAAAATATGGAGGTAGGGATTAGTCTTATGCAAGTATGCGGGACAGGGCTTATTCCCATTCGAAGAGAAAGTAGCAAATAAGAGTAGTATATTCTTAGCTGGAGATATATTTAGTGTCTGATGAGATGATTGATAGTGATCTTGTTACATGTATATATTCGCGGATGCTGTCACTACGTCAGATGTGCCTGTGTTCAAAGAAAATTTTTATGTTTTGTGAGGGGAGGTTGGTTCGTGCTTCTGTACGCTGGCCTTGCTTTGCTCCGTTCTGGAGGCCTTTTTCGAGTTTCCCTAGGTAACACCTGACTGTTACTGAAATAAAGTTTTTGAAAATATGCAATTATTGATAAAAGAGTCATATAAAGAACATATTGATATATCAAATGATTTTTAAACGAACTAGTGACTGTAACACATTGCAGATTTCTCATGTTCGAATGTTGAGGGTCCTCTTCGGGTCCTCTTCAAAATTTTGCCCTAGTTTGGTAGATGATCCTTCGGCCGTTTGCGGGTAACGACCCTAAGTATCTTGTTGGACAAGACAAAACCATTCATTTGCGGGCCACAGGTCCCAGCATGTATCTGCTTGAGTAGCTTAGAAGCCTCTTTTGTGTCAACATATCTTAGCAATCCGAAATCAGGAGTTTTTTTGTACAAATTTCCTCCGCTGTGGAAGAAGTGATTGGATATTCTCCGGAGTGTGCGTTTCTGAGTGTAGTTAGCATGCTCTGGATATTATGCCTTTTCCAAATACTCTTTGATGTCATGGAACCTAGGTTTTCCATCCGTTTCTTCCTCGACATAAGCACAGTAAGCTGGTTGATTATGGATTCTCACTGGGATGGGATCAATGAAATTCTTTTTCGGATGCTGTATCATGGATGACAAGGTGGACAATGCATTGGCAAACTCATTCTGAATTCTGGGTACATGCCGAAACTCTATCTTTGTGAACCTTTTTCTCAATTCTTTCACATGCTGCAGATATGACAATATCTTGGAATTCTTGGTGGCCCACTCTCCTTGTACCTGGTGCACAAGCAAATCAGAATCACCGACTCTCAATAGCTCCTGAATATTCATGTTGATTGCCATGTTGAGTCCTAGTATGCAGGCTTCATACTCTGCCATGTTGTTGGTGCAGGGAAATCTGAATACCGGATAATGTTGACCTGTTTCTCGTACAAAACTACTCCAATGCCCTCTCCTTTGAAATTTGCAGCTCCGTCGAAAAACATCTTCCAACTGTCGTATGCCTCGGTAGTGTCCTCTCCTACGAATAACACTTCTTCATCAGGCAAATATATTTTCAAGGGTTCGGATTATCCTCCCATCAGATTATTAGCAAGATGGTCTGCCAATGCTTGTCCTTTGACCGCCTTTTGAGTTACGTAGACGATATCAAACTTATTTAACAGTATCTGCCATTTGGCTAACTTTCCAGTCGGCATGGGTTTTTGAAATATATACCTCAAAGGGTCCATTATGGATCTGAGGTATGTTGTATATGCACAAAAGTAATGCCTCAACTTTTGGGCTATCTAAGTCAAAGCACAACAAGTGCATTCCGGCAGAGAGTACCATGCTTCCTAAGGTGTGAACTTCTTACTCAAGTAGTCTATGGCTTGCTCTTTTCTCCCTATCTCGTCATGTAGTCCAAGAATATATCTGAAGGCTCCATCTAATACAGATAAATATAGTAGCAAAGGACATCCTAGTTTTGGCAGGACCAGAACTGGTGGTGTGGACATATACTCCTTGATCTTGTTGAAAGCTTTTTGACAATCTCTCGCATCTTCCCTCAGCATCTTGAAGATGGGTTCACATATTACTGTGGATTGTGCTATGAAGTGACTGATATAGTTGAGACGTCCTAGGAAGCTCATCATATCCTTTTTACTCCTAGGTGGCGGTAACTCCTGAATAGCCTTGACTTTAGATGGATCTAGCTCGATCCCTCGCCGGCTGTCAATGAATCCCAATAACTTTCTTGCGGGAACCCCGAATGCACACTTTGCAGGGTTCAACTTCAAAATTTTCTCCCTTAACCTGTCAAAGAACTTTCTCAAGTTTTCTATGTGATATGCGGCCCTCTTGGATTTGATAATGACGTCATCCACATACACCTCTATTTTTCTGTGTATCATATCGTGGAAGATGGTTGTCATGGCTCTCATGTAGGTAGCCCCAACATTCTTTATCCTAAATGACATCATCTTGTAGTAGTATACCCCCTAAGGTGTTATAAAAGCTGTTTTCTCCACGCCTTTTTCGTCCATCCAGATCTGGTGATAACCCACGAAGAAATCTATAAAGAATTGGAGTTCATGCTTGGCGTAATTATCGATTAGGATGTGTATGTTTGGCAATGGAAAGTCGTCCTTGGGACTTGCTCTATTTAAATCTCGATAGTCAACACATACTCTAACTTTCCCATCTTTATTCAGAACTGCCACAATGTTGGCTAACCAGGTTGGGTATTCAACTACCCTAAGAGTTGGCTTTGATCTGCTTAGTAACTTCCTCCTTGATATTCTGGCTCATATCTAGTTTGTTCTTTATGAGTTTCTGCTTTACTGGCAGACACATAGGATTCGTAGGCAACTTGTGAGCCACTATGGACGTGCTTAAACAAGTCATATCATCGTACGACCATGCTTAAATATACTCATACTCCTTTAAGAAATGAATGTAATCCTCTTTCTATGTTGGTAATAAGTGAATGCTGATGCGAGTCTCCTTGATGGTCTCAGCGCCCCCCCAAGTTTACTACTTTAGTTTTGTCCAGATTAGTCTTAGGCTTATTCTGAAAGTTTTCAACCTCCCTGACAACTTCCTCGAGTATCTCGTCTTTTTCAGCCAAATCACTATCCTCATATTGTGTTGCCTCTTTACATGTCACAATCACCGGTTCATTAGGAAAAGTAATAATAATGCTGTAGAAAGAAAAATTGTAAAAAATAATAATGAATAATAAACAGCAATGCATTTGATTAAAACTAAAAAACATCCGGACAAGTATGGCTCGATGAATCGAGCATTTAGTTTGAAACAAGTGAGTTGTTAAAATGACTTTACTGAAAATCTTAAATTCCTAAAATGGCTATAGAATTAAAATCTGCCAAGCTACCTAGGGACTCGGCGGGCCCGGGATGTTATGGCAGTCCAGTTTCTGAGAACATCTTCCTTATCCACAATTTGAAAAGTGAGGCCTTCTTCCTCCCCCTCCTTAATTATTGCACTGCAATCCATGTCTTCATCCTCTAAGAACAGATTCTACAGTCCATCTAATGCCACTTCTTCTGCAGTTCCCCATATTGTATCAACTTGGTGAAAAGCATGATCCAAATGTGGCAATGGTTACTCAAGAGGGTAATATTGTCCGTGCTATGGAGCCAACAATCATTATACTCTTTCCATGTATACTGATATCCGAGCCTAAAGGTAGTACCATGACCCTTTTGCCTTATCAGTTTAGTGATACCCTAGAGATTCTTCCCAAGCCTTTTGCCGATTCATACTAGACCATGCCAGTATGCTTTCTATTTTGCTGCTCCATCATTTGTCCTTCTCAATGGCATTGGCATGATCAATGTGATGATAGGTTCCTTTCTTCGGTTAGCGATAACTGGGATGGTTTGGTTGGTGTAAATGGGGTTACTCCTATCTCCGTGAATGATCACCTCCTGATGATTCCATTCGAATTTCATGGCTTGATGTAGTGTGGAAGCCACGGCCCCAGTGGTGTGTATCCATGGTCTTCACAATATAAGATTGTATGAGGCTGGTATGTCGAGTACCTGAAACTCGACGTCGAACCAAGTTGGCCCCATCTGCAAGCAAAGGTTAATTTCCCCAATCGTGGGCCTTTGAGACCCATCGAAAGCTTTCACATTCATTCTTACTGCCTATATTTCCTAAAAAACTTTGTCTAATCTTTTCAGAGTACCCAACGGACAAATCTTGAGGCTTGAAAACCCATTAATCAAGACCCTGACGATGAATTTGTCTTCAAATTGCACCATGATATGCAATGCTTGGTTATGATTCAACACTTCAGGTGGTAGCTCATCCTCATGGAATATTATTTTATGACTTTCCAACAACTGCCCTACCACGTTGGCCATTTCCCCGCTGGTGATATTGTTGGGTACATAAGTTTCACTTAACACCTTCATAAAAGTGTTCTTGTGCGCCTATGAATTTTGCAACAGTGATAGGATGGATATCTGAGCTGGGGTTTTGTTCAAATGATCAATGATGGAATACTCCCTTGCTTGTACTTTCCTCCAAAGTTCATCTGGACCTGTTTCAATGACAGGCTGCTTGGTAGTGGCATCCTTACTTGGTCCTCCCAAGTGTTCTGGTGATAGACTTTTCTGGTCCTAGTCATTCCTTGTGCAGCATCGGATTCCTGTATCTTCGCCTTCCTTTTTGCCGAGCGTTTACAGCAAAATACCAAGGTATTGCTTTTGAATTGAAAGGAGTTGTAGTTAATACTGTCACTGTGAAATGTGTGACCATTTCTACTTCAAATGGAGCAGGCCACAAGTGGAGCTACCTCTACCTCAAAGGGAACTGATGCAGCTACCTCAACCTTGATTTGTGACTCAGTCTGTACTACAATATGAGTAAGTGTGACTGAGGGTTAAAGTCATCACCTTCTAGAATAAGCCCAATTGACCCCTCAGGGTCCCCCTATTTGTTCGTCTCTATCACATGTACCCTACCACCGCTATGATCTGGGAGAGGGTTGTTGCGTACATTGGGTATGGCTTCCTTCGCCTATATGACCTTGTTGTCAATCAACATCTGGATCTTATATTTCAATGTTTAGCACTCATCAGTGGTATGCCCTTTCATACCGGAATGGTACGCACAAGTTTTGTTTGGATTGAGCCATTGGGATGGATTCTTTAATGCCACAGCGAGAACATGAGTGACGTAATCTGCCGCATTCAACCTCTCATACAGTTGGTCGATGAGTTCAGCAATACTGGTGTATTGTTTGGGTGGCTTGCGGTCAAAATTGGGTTTTGGTCTTGGATAATTTTAGCTAGTTGGAGGGGATTGGAAATGAGATGGTTGGGACTTATACGTATGATAGAGAGTGGCTGGTTGGGAATATTTGGGAGATGATGGTTGATACGTAGGTAGTGGTGCTTGGTATGTGGATGGAGGTGTTTGATATGTGGATTGAGGTATTTGGTAGGTAAGTGGAGATTTCGGGACTTGAGCCACCATTACTGCCCCAACATCTTTCTTCTTTGATATACTACCTGATTGCCATGCCTAATTTGTGGCCTGTAATGCCTCAAAATTCGTTACCATCCCTCTTTTGATGCTTTCCTCAATTCTTTTCCCGAGTTTGATGATATTAGAGAATTTATGGTTTTTAATAACCATCAATCATTCATAATACTGCAGATCCTATGCTCTGACGAAGAACTTGTTCATGTGTTCCTCGTCCAAAGATGGTCTGACCTTGGCCACTTCTGACCTCCAACATGTAGTATACTCACGGAAAGTCTTGGTGGGTTGCTTCTTGAGGTTCTGATTATAGAAAACACCTGATGCATTTTCTTTATTGATCCTGAATTGGTCCATGAAATCAGATGCCATACTCACCCAGTTGGACCGTTTCTTGGGATCCTGGCTAATGTACCGGGATAAAGCATGTCAAGTAAGACTCCTCATAAAAAGTTTCATTCGGATCATTTTATCCTTTCCTGCCCTGACAAGCTTGTAACAATAGGTCTTCATATGAACCCTAGGATCATATGTACGATCAAACATCTTGTGAGCACGTGATATTTGCCCTATATGAATTATTCCCAAAAATTCAAAGGGAATGATTTCTTTCATTAATTTGCAATTTTGTGGATTTTTATGACATTTATGTTAATTGTTTGCATTTTATTTGCGCATGTTAATTCACATGAGAAATATAAAAGTACACTTGGCATTTGTTTAGGATTTAATTTCATATTTTAGGATTAATTAGTAGTTGAGGAAAAAATAAAAAAATAACAAAAATGGTCTTTTTGAATTTTTAGTTTTAATTTGTCTTAATTTGTGTTTAATTAGAAATTAGGGTATTTGGAAATTAGAAAATATAATTTTTTAGTGTCACTTTGGGTTTTGAGTTTTAATTCAGCATTTAATAAATCAGAAAAAAAATACAAAATGAAAACAAAACAAAAGAAATAAAAAGGGGTGCCTAAATAGAGACCCATGATTTGGGCCACCTTCAACGCCAGGCCCAAGCCAAAATCACCGCCAGCCGGCCCAACCAACGTTCCCACCTGGTCCGTCTCCAACATAACCAAAACGACCCCGTCTTGTTCCCAATCAATCCTTGCCGTCGAGGTCAGCTAATCGAACGGCTCAGGGAGGGGGGGGGGTCTCTCAACCCTTCTCTCCAGAACCCTAGCAACAGCCGCCCTCATATCCTCAGCCTCCGATGGTGGCGCGGGCATAAAAACACCTCCAAATTAACACCACTAAGTCCACTCACTCTCCCCATTCCTAATCTATCTTCCTTTTCCCTCGAATATCACCAGAACCCTTCGAATCTTGATTTGAAGGGAAGAACCCTAGCACCGCCCTCATATTCTCCGGTGGCGGCGCCATCCCCAATCATTACCAAGTTTATACCACGGGTTCACCTTTCCCCCTACATGACGAATCCACACCCCTTTCCCTTCGAATCACCCTCAATCCGTTCGAATCTTGAATCAAAGTCTGACCCCAAAACCCTAGATCCCCAAAGTCTTGTTACATTCACATCACGTGACCCTTACGTCTTCCTCATGCCTCAACTGTCATTGATGCACTTCAAATCTCGGCATTAGCTCGAGCTTCAAAAGAGTTGATTAGAGTTTGTGTTTTGAGTTTCAGGCCCGAAAGTAGAATGTGTTCTTAATTTCTTTTCCTTCATTATGCGTCATTTTTATGTACATATATGAATTCTGTCCATCCTCAACATTTCTTTTGTTTTAGGATTAATTTAGGGTTTTAACTGTTTTATGTGTAGTTAATCCTTCTCCAGTCATATGAGTCAGTATTTGTTCAAAATTTGACCCTAAGATTTCAACTTAATTGTTGTTCTGATGATTGAATCTTGCATCTTTGTTTTAAGTCTATTCGTTCTAATTTGGGGATTGAGTTTAAATTGTTATTGAGTATGACGATTTGAAAGCATATAATGGTTCTGTTAGGTTTGTAGGTTGATATTAATTTGATTGTGGTTTAAATTTGGCCGTAGTGCTTTAATATGAATTTGGAGTTAGTCTAACATGATTAATTAGTCAATTGTTAGGATTGTATTAGTCTAGTTGTTTGGATATAGATGATTAGATTCTACTTTGGTAGTCAATTAACCATGGTCAGTTAGAAGTGTTAAAAATAGTTAGTATTGTTAACAAATTCAGGGATAAAAAGGGGTTGAGGCTTAGTTAGGCTATTCAATAATTTCAGGGAAGTTCAGGGGTAACATAGGCACTTAGAATTGCACAAGAATGTTGTGGCTAATACTAGAATCACCTAGAACCTTCTAGGGAGGGGCTTTAGTTTAGATTTCAGTAAAATAAGGGTAGTAACTTGAGTAGTTAAGAATTGAAAAATACAGAGGGATTGAAAGGAAAGTAGAAAATTGAGGGTTGCCCCTCATTTTGCCTATAAAAGGGCATGAATAGTGCCTCCCTCACAAGTTTGGAGCCTCAAAATTCCCCCCAAAATATTCTCCAAGCTTCCTAGATCTGAAATTCAAATTTAAAACTCCCTTAGATCTTAGGCTTCTCAAATTTTCAGAAAAATGATAGAAAAAAAGGTACTGTTACATCGATTTCTCTAGACTGATTTTGAATTTTAATCACTGATTCTCACATTTTAGCACAACTACAATCACTGAAGTTTTAGAGTGTTCTAGATTCTAATTTGAATGCTTTTTTGGGTGTATTTGAGCTATTTGGTTTGATTTTGAGTTGAAACTGGTCAGTCAAGTCTGTTTGGATATTTGTTGTTGCTGTTGTCTTACAATTCATTCCGGACTGTGTTTGAGTGTGTTTTTGGGTGGAAATTGGGCCTGTTGAGATTAGTTGTTGATTACTGCTGCTGATTCCATTTTCTCCTTCATTTGTCTTCCTTCTCAAGTACATATCATGTAACTCTTTTGTTCGTGAAAGTGATATGATATGCAGCACAAGTCTTCTATGGATCGTATTATTTTTGCTTAAGTAATTGTGTGATTGCTATTAGACTATAGCTTGTAATTAAGAGTAGATTGTTTGAGACTATTCAGAGCCTTGCTGTGATCATTGGATTGTATAACTGGACTCTATAAACTCTTTCATCAGTTCAAAATTTTATTGCTTGTTTAGTCTAGTTTATGGTTGCTAAAATTCATTTGGAGATCAATGCCTCGTTAATAGACAGTAAATCCAGGCACGACATATAGGTCTAGAGTCCGCATCTGCATTGAAGCAATCAATAGATTTTCTGCTAATGCATTTGTATGAACAGTAATTTCAGAAAATAGTTCCAGCGTGTTTAAAGTCATCTGTTGCTATTTGTGAAGCTACAAATTATGAAGTTATTTGTTTTCCCTCAGCCTAAGAATCTCACGTAGGGTAATTTGCTACTTCAATTGCACTTCCTTAATCAACATTGACAGAATTACATATCATAATTAGCAAATACAATTTACATTTAATCCGGAGTCGGTGGTTTAATGATCCAGCTTGCAATCAGCCTATATTCGATATTCTAATGTAGTTGATAACTTAAATCATTATTGCTACCCTGAGGCCTGTTCATCTGGTTACCTTTGACTGCCTAGTTGATTGGGTTAGGGAAAAACAACTCAAGAGGGCCCAACGTCTGCCCTGGCCCATCTGGATTTCCTGCGCCGTTTGGGATTGGGCTCCTTTAAGCCTAATTTGATGATTCCCTGGAAAGTGATCTACCCAATCAGGGGAATAAATCACATTACAGGCCTGTGCCAGCTTTTTGAAGCCCTAACGTGCTGGAGGCTAAAATTCCCTTAAGTCCATTAAACCTAATTTGTAACATTGGGCTCTCGAGTTAAGCAACGGGTTCAAATTAATAGGTCTATTCCTTTTGTTTGAATCCGGACTTGAACTTGGGGCCCGAATGTTATAACATTAATTAATTAGGATTATTTCTTTTATTATTAAAGACAAATTAAGTAGAAAAATTGTAGTTTTCTCTAGGATGGCGCCTCGCCAAACAAAACATATAAATTGTAGAGCCCTCATTAAATGCTTATATCAAAATACTTAGAATTTGGGGCATGTCGTTCAGTGAATTTTGCGGCCTCCCGCAAAGATAATAATACTTGAGCCACTTTAGGCACGTTTTTAATAATTTACCTTCTTAAATACGGGTGTGCATTTCATGCAACCCAAATCCAAATACCAAAATGTTGAATAGGAATATGTCGAGGATCCGGGTGCATTTCATGTAACATGATCCAAAAACACGTTCTTAAACGACGTTCATTTTCTTAACAATTGACCAAAAGTGGTAAATAATTCTAAAATTGCACTATAGGTTTTAACATGTATTAAAATCAGATTTTAGCCAAATATAATAGTTGAGCGACCGTGCTAGAACCACGGAACTCGAGAATGCCTAACCCCTTCTCCTGGGTTAACAGAATTCCTTACTCGGATTTCTTGTTCGCAACTGTAATACAGAGTCAAACCCTTTCCTCGATTCGAGATTCAAACCAGTGACTTGGGATACCATAAATCTACCAAGTTGCGACTCTGAATCTTTTAAATAAAGGAATCCCGTTTCGATTGTCTTTTAAGTGGAAAAACTCCTTTTATTATACCCTTCATGGGGTGTACTAGCGAAAGAGGAGGTGTGACAGCTCTGGCGACTCTGCTGGGGAGAAGAACCCAAAATTTTGGTTCAGGGTTCAAGAATTCGAGCTTAGTTAAATTGTTATATTTGGCTTTATTTGGTTTTTCTACATGTTCCATGCTATATGTGCTATATGTTTTATCGCTTTGATATTTGTTGAATTGTATATAAACTGTCGCGAATCCCTCCCTCTTTTTGATTCTTCTACATCATAGAGAAGGGTGAACTTCGTGTAGCTTCTCTTCTGTTTAGAGTCTTTCCCAATTTAGAACGAGGTTTGGATAAGTTGCTAAGCCGACGGAGCTTCTCTATCCCCGGTACGCTGCCTCCCCCTCGGCCCGAGTTGTCCGCTCGGGTAGGTCAGGTCTAGACCAATAAAACTAGGGTTTAAACCTAGAAGAACAATAACCTCATGCCGGATCCCTAGTAAGACGCTTGTTTTCATCATGTGCATTTGACTTAGGTGACTCAATACAGGGGTTGGGTCCGTCTAGGACAGGTGACCTGAATTGAAATGACCATCCTGATGCATCTTACGTGCTACTTGCGCATTTATTTGCCTGGTTGTGTATGTTGACCGGCTTGTATATAATGAGTGAATTTTTTTGAAAAATAGCAGTGTTAGGACTAAGTGAGGGTAATCATTTGTTTGAAAAAACCTAGTACCCAAATAGTACCGAAATGCTGCCGGATTTTTGAAAAAATGAAAAAAGAGAGGAAAAAAAAAGAAAAATAGAAAGAAAATTGTTTTTCAAAGACATACATTTGATTTTGGCGAGTCTACCCGAACTACGTTGGTTTGATTCTCACCGGATGTAAGATACGTAGGCAACCCTCATCGGGTCCAACCACCCCTTTTAAAAAATAGCCAAATAATGTCAAAATTTTAAATTTTGTCAAAATAAGTCGGGCGACGCAATTCTTGTTAAAAATAAGCCGAATATCCCCAAAAGGGCGCCGGAAGGCTATTTTTGCAAGAACAGCCACCCTCAGTCATTTTAAAATGGTTTGCGGGCACAACCCTAAAATCTCCCTTTTCGGAAGTGCTGAAAGGCCGTATTTGCAAGCCGAGTCTTTGTTTTCTTAGAATAAATATTTTTGAGAAATAGCCACTTTTCTTGTTTTTAGTCAAAATAAGTCATTATATGGCCAGTTTTCTTTAAATATCCTACAGTTAACATTAAAACCTTCTCAGTCTTGCACAGGCCCATGACGATGCCGAGTGATGCCCCGTGGACACCAGGATTTGAAGCTTTGATGTATTCCTAGTCATCGAGTCTGTGTCTTGTTTTTAAGAAAAACAAATAGTCTAGTATCGCTTGTAGTCGGCGTTTATTAATGAAGATTTGAAAAATTCCAAAACTTATCTCTTTATTTTTGCATTTAATTTGCAAGAACTACGGTTGGTCTGATTCATACGGGGTCATGATAAATAGGCAATCTCCATAGGATTCGACCATAACCAAAAGAAAAAAAAGGAAAGAAAAGAGAGAAAAAATGACAAAAAGGCAAAAAGAAAAGAAAAAGAGCGGAAAAACAAGAAAGAGGGAGAGAATAGGAACAAGAGAAGATAAAGACAAGAGTGAAAAGAAAAAAAGGAAAAAAAGAGGGGAAGCAAAGAAAGAGAAAGTTTGCAATTGGAAATAAGGAAAAGCCGGGATGACGCATGCAGCCAAGCAAAGGCATAATAGAAAACCGTTAACTGCTTACGTGCATGCATTCCCCAAAAGGGTGGCTATCCATTTGTTAATGCTCTAACCACAAACAAAGTTGTTGTTGATGATGAGTCCAGGCAGTTGGCATCCTGGCAACCCATTCCTACAACACCCGGTCAAAAAAACAAATTGAACATGACATGCCAAGAATTAGATACCAGTATCGTGGACCCATCAAAAGAGGTAGAAGTAGTGGATGTCAAAGCAATGAGGGAAGAGATGTACAAGTTGAGGCAACAGATGGCTAAGATGCATCAGGTCTGGGCTAAGGGTCAGCCGGCGCTAGTTTATCCTACTAATCCAGCATATATCCCACCTTTGGCTCAGTCTCAGGATCCGCCTATTGTGAATTCATCTCCAACTTTCCCTTTCTACCAACAGAATTATGGAACCTCCTCCTATCCTCCCCAAGCTCCACCACCCAAACAAAACCCTTCTCCGCCTATCACCCCTGTCTTTGTGGCGCCTCTACCTGCCACATTGCAAAGATCTTCCAATGAGCCAATGTTTCAAACTCACGTCAGTCAGTACTATCCTCCGGAGCCTACCTTTAAAGCTCCCGAGCCATATTCTTCCCCCCCACTTTGAGCTCCCGGTGGAAACTGAAAAGCCGTTTAAAAACCCGGAGTAGGAAGAGATGATTCGAAAAGTAAAAATCCTGGAGCAGTCCTTCAGGAACATAAAGGATTGGGTGGCCAAGTCAGTGTGGCCTACATGGATTTGTGCTTGTTTCCCGATGTCCAGTTGCCAGCAGGGTTCAAGTTACCCAAGTTTGATTTGTACGATGGACATGGTGATTCGGTAGCCCATCTAAGGGGATTCTGCAGCAAAATGAGAGGATCTGGGGGAAGGTATGAGTTATTGATGGCGTACTTTAGTCAAAGTCTCAGTGGTGCGGCCTTGGAATGGTACACGTGGCAGGATCATGTCCGATGGTACACGTGGGATGATTTGGACCAAGCATTTGCATGCCACTTTCAGTACAACCTCGAAATTGTCCCGGACCGTTTGTCACTAACTAAAATTGAGAAGAAGCCTAGGGAAAGCTTCAGAGAGTACGGTTTCCAATGGAGAGAACAGGCGGCAAGAGTCGATCCTCCCATGAAAGAGAGCGAGATGGTTGATTACTTCTTACAGGCTTTGGAGCCTACCTTCTATGGTCACCTGGTGTCAGCAGTGGGAAAGACTTTCAACGAGGTAGTAAAAATGGGAATCATGGTGGAAGAGGGGCTTAAATCCAACAAAATTATGAGCTATTCAGCAATGAAGGCAACTACCCAGGCTATCCAGAGCGGCACTAAAGGGTTATTAGGAAATAAAAAGAAAGAAGATGTGGCAGTAGTTGACTCGAGAACTTGCTCCAGGGGCCCGTCACCATATTACCATCAACCTCGACCCCGTCCCCAAACCTACCCCCACACTCCATAGCACTATTACCCACCCCATGATCCCTACTTCTCTATCTACCATGCCCACACATACCCCCAACATCCTTCCCCTGCACAATGGCGCGCACCCACCCCACAAAATACTTACCCAACTCAAAACACCTACCCACCTCCAAGAGCCTACAGTAATCCCCCTGGAACAGGTTTGCGGGCTAGTCAAAACTCCAAGCAAGAGAGGCACAGAAGCAAGAAACTTTCACCCTTTTGGGAGAGTCATATGCAAATTTATTTGAGAAACTAAAGCATTATAACCTAATTGTACCAATTCCTCCGAATCATGTGGACAAGCGTGCAAGAAGCTTTGAACCTTCCAAAAGGTGTGGATACCATTCCAATACCTAAGGGCACGATGTCGAAAGTTGCCGGGATTTGAAAAGAGAGATAGAAAGAATAATTTAGGAAGGGTTAATTGCAGTCCAGGACAGTGCCACCCAGAGCACAGAATCCTTTGCCTGCACATGATGATGCACATTTTGTGGAAAAGATCTGTGGTGACAAGGAGTATGAGAATCCTATCGGAAACTTGTTGAATGAAGTCAACGATATTGAAATTAGTAAAGGTCCCAGCAATTTTTAATGTGCAGTCCAGTGGCTAAGATGTCGAGTTTGGTGATTGGAAAAATGCTCCATCTCTTGGTTGGCTAGAATGGAGTTTTGGTGGTTTATTTTGTTGTCATTTATGTTGTCCAGGTTATTTTCAGGGTTGTAATCCGGATATTGTCTTGTGACTCAAAGCCTTCTTTCTTTTCACTTTGCCGTAATAGCTTGTTTAGTGCTGTCTAGGTTTGTTTGTGTGTTCTGTTGTTTAAACCCTTTCACTGTCAGTCTAATGCAATTCTCTGCTTCCTGCCATTTCTAGTCATTTTGTTTAGTTTCCTTCTCCTTTTACAATTCTTTCCATACTGGTTCTAGTGACATGACATGAACGCATAATTCTCAGCCTGCTCATAAAAGACAGTTTAGTAATGAAGCAATATTGAAAATGTAAGGACATTCGAAGGAAATAGGTAAGGGCATTTCGAGATCACTTCGACCCTAAGTTGTGTGAAACTGTTGCAGATAGAACATAAGAAAATACTGTTGAAATGCATCATGCCGCATCGGTTCGACTCCAAAGGCAAGTTTGCCCCAAGTTCACTGGGGCCGTTCATGGTACCGTGTTTGTTGTCCAATAGGGCTGGATAATTGACAAATTTAGAAGGAAAATACATGAATATGGTTACTAATTCTGGTGCAATCAAAGAATGTTACGTATGTTTTCCTCAGCTTGTTTAATTGTGTAGTTTGAACTTCGCATGTTTTGAAGATTGGAATGACGAAGGCATTTTGTTCTGCTATCCAAACGCTTTATCCTTTATTAATCCTTTTGAGCCTCATTTATTTTCTTTCGTACCCCTCTTTCGGAGTCAATAGCAAAACTCGGAAGCCCGAGCGGGGAAAATCAGTGGGAAAACACAAGAGATAAATAGTCCAAAAGAAAAGATGAAGGAAAAGGAAAAGAGAAGAGAAGAGAAAACAAAAGAAAGGAAAGAGAAAGAGAAAGAGAAAAGGAAAATAAGAAAAAAAAGAAAAAAAAAGAGAAGAAGAAAGAGAAAAGAAAAGAAAAAGGGAAGAAAAAAAAAGAAGAAAAGAAAAGAAGAAGAAAAAAAAAGAAAGGAAAAGTGGAAGGAAGGAAAGATTGCAATAACAAAGTAATTTCTATCCCATGAACTACGTTTGACTTGATTCCGAAAGGATACTTAGGAAGCCTCTCTCTGAGGTTCAATCACACCAAAATAAAAATCCAAAAGTCCCCAAGAAAGAAATTGGGGCAGAAGCTATGATTGTCGTGGAAATTGGATTCCGAAAGTTGTAATTTTGAACCCATGTTGAATTATTTTGAGCCTTTGATACCCTTTCTTTCTAACCCTATCCAAAAGCCCACATTACGGTCCAAAGGAAGACCTTCTGATCAGTCTTCAAGAGATGCCAAGTCAAGCGAGTAGAGGTGATTCATGTCAAGGGCAACACGCCGGTCCAAACGAAGGAATTGAAGTATGAGAGTCTTGTTGAGGAGAACCCTCATGGGTACCCCAAGGCGATGGAAGATGAGAGAAGTCAAAAATGAGAGTCTTATTGATGAAAACTTTCACGGGCACCATAAGGCGAATGTGAGATGGGAGAAAACCAAAATGAGAGAGGCTTGATGGTGAAAACCTTACGGGCACCTCAAGTCGAATAATGACTGTGAATCAGATTGGGTGAGCAGAGCATTGAAGCCCAGTTTCGCGGCAAAAAGGTGCAACAAGAGCCTAACATCAGATTTGCTAAACAGCATAGGCTGCAGGTGCATGTCAAGGTTATTAGAGTCGGTATCTACATCCGATAGGTTTCTACTTAGTAGTTTTCTTGTTAGGAACCATCTCTTTCATTTTCCTCCTACTATATTCCTTTTGTCCTACTTACTTCCTCCTCTTGAGTCTGTCTGGTCATAACAAGTGAGAAATGACTTCAAAATCTACCACCGAGCTTTCCAACCAAACAAAACGGGATCTGGTGAACACATCAAGGCATCAAGTCAGGAGAAAATAGCAGGCACACTGAGTTGGCAACAATCAACATGCTTTGGGGTCCTTGTGAAATGCAAAGACTGGCATATGTCAATTCCTGGACAACACAACAAATGAAGGGTCAGGGCGAACAAACCAAAGGTATTTCCTGTGATAAACTTGATAAAAGGGTGTTAAACCGGTAACGAGCAAGGCCTTCCAAGCAAAAGTCAAAGTTATCATGGCAAATGGGGAGCTGTAGACCTCAAAGACCGGACCAAAGGCTTAATTCAAGAAAGAACAACATACATCTTGAGTGGGTGGCAATTGACGTGCTTTGGGATACAACGGTTTGATACGTCTCAATTCAAGAACCATGTAATAGATGATGGGTATTTGGTGAATGGATCAGAGATATTTTCTGCGTTAACAGTAACAAAGAAAGTGGTTAGTCAACGAACAAGCAAGGTCTTCGAGTGGGAATCAGTTATCGTGACAAGTGAAGGAGCGATAGACCCCAAGGCCGGGGCCAGTGGTTAAGTCAAGAATGAATAGCATGGGCACTGAGGGGGCGACAAGTGTCCTTCTTCGGGATTCGTATGAGACATAAAGGTTGTGGGATGCCAGTTCAAGCAATGCAACACATAGAGGATATCAGGTCTGAACGGAGAAAAGGTTTTATGGTGAGAATGACGGAGAAAAGGGGTTGGTCCATAAACAAGCAAGGTCTTCGAGTGGAAATCAGTCATCTTGGCAAACGCAGAAGCAACCGCCCTCAAAGTTCAAGGCCATAAACTAACCACCAAATTTTAAACTCACAAGTTTCCTTTGTTTAAAACAGGAACAAAATAGTGCAAGAAAGTTGGTTCAACAATAAGAGAAAAAGAAAAGGAAGAAAAAGATAAGAAGGAAAAAGAAAAGGAATACGAGGAGAGCCGACAAAAGGGAAGTTTCTCATGTCTTTGCCCTTGCCTGTTTTGCTAGTGTGCACAAAATGCTGCCATTGCTTTTGACATTTCTCCTAGGATAAAAGTCCTAGTCTGATGGATTTTCCTCCAAACCAACATCTTAGTCTGATGAATCTTTCTCCTAAGATAGGCGACCTAGTCTGATGAACTTTCTCCTAGGACCAACATCTTAGTTTGATGAACCTTTCTCCTAAGATAGCAAAATGGACCTAGTCTGATGAATCTTCTCCTAGGATCGACATCTTAGTCTGATGAATCTTTATCCTAAGATAACAAAAGACCAAATCTAATGAATTTTCTCCTAGGATCAAAATCTTAATCTGATGAATCTTTCTCCTAAGATAACAAAATACCTAGTTTGATGAATTTTCTCCTAGGATCAAAATCTTAGTTTGATGAATTTGTCTATCAAGATAGAAGACCTAGTCTGATGAATCTTCTACTAGGATCGACATCTTAGTCTGATGTATCTTTCTCCTAAGATAAAAAAAGACCTAGTCTAATGAATTTTCTCCTAGGATCAAAATCTTAGTCTGATGAATCTATCTACCAAGATAGAGGACCTAGTCTGATGCATCTTCTCCTAGGATCAAAATCTTAGTCTGATAAATTTTTTCCTAAGATAGAAAACCTAGTCTGATGAACACTCTCCTAAGATAACAAGATAACAAAAGGCCTAGTCTGATGAATTTTCTCCTAGGATCTAAATCTTAGTCTGATGAATTTGCTAAGTCGAATGTCCTTGGTATTACTCATAGGATCATACATTCCAGTCAAGTCTTTAGTTTTACTCTCATTGCATCAATAGCTTAGGTGATTTACATTCTGCTAACAACTCACGAATCTACCCAGCCACCAAACTGGGGCAGAAAATTTTCTTTGTTTGTCTATTTTATTGCAGTCAGGAGCCCACCTGGAGTACAAGGGAATACATTTCAAGTGTCAGCAACCAGGCGCCCACCTGCAGAACAAGGGAAGTACAATTCAAATTTTAGATTTTAATATTTGATAACATGCTGTACCCAGCCACCAAAATGGGGTAGAAAAATTTATTTGTTTGTCTATTTTATTGCAGTCAGGAGCCCACCTGGAGAACAAGGGAATAACTTTCAAAGTTCAGCAATCAGGCGCCCACCTGGAGAACAAGGGAATACATTTCAAGCTCAGCAATAAGGAGCTCACCTGGAGAACAAGGGAAGTACAATTCAAATTTTAGCTTTTAATTTTTAATATTTGATAACATGATGTGCCCAGCCACCAAACTGGGGCAGAAAATTTCCTTTGTTTGTCTATTTTGTTACAGTCAGGATCCCACCTGGAAACAAGGGAATACTTTTCAAGTGTCAACAGAGGCATATATTTCAAATTTCAGCCATCAAGCATCACCCTGAGGAACAACAAAACATCTCCGATCACAATGCAAGGAAACAACACAAGAATTCCATCGGAAGAATACAAGATCAAGGCAACACAAGAGCAAGTTTGAAGACATAGATAGGACTTCTTGTACTCCATAGATCATATCTTAGGCTAGCTTCTTTTAATTTCAACTCGGTGTAATAAGGAGGTCAGCGAGCAGTAGCAGTGAAATCATAGCTCCTGGTAGTCCCAGCTACCAAACCTTCCCGAACTACACTGACATAATTCCGTTTTAGCCAAGGATATGTAGGCAACCTCCGAAGAAGGGTGCAGTCAAACTTTTCAAAAATGCTTCACACGGAATATTTGAACGGGCAAAAATCGCTCGTTTCCGCTCAATTATCTTTGCACGAAAACTCTTCATGTTTCCGAGCAAAAAGGGGCAGCTGTGAGCATGTGATTTTAGCCCTATATGAATTATTCCCAAAAATTTTAAAAAAAATGATTTCTTTAATTATTTTTCAATTTTGTGGATTTTTATGACATTTTATGTTAATTCTTTGCATTTCATTTGTGCATGTTAATTCACATGAGAAATATAAAAGTACACTTGGCATTTGTTTAGGATTTAATTTCATATTTTATGATTAATTAGTAGTTAAGGAAAAAATAAAGAAAATAACAAAAATGGAATTTTTGAATTTTTAGTTTTAATTTGTCTTAATTTGTGTTTAATTAAAAATTAGGGTATTTGGAAATTAGAAAATATAATTTTTTAGTGTCACTTTGGGTTTCGAGTTTTAATTCAGCATTTAATAAATCAGAAAAAAATAATAATAAAAATACAAAATGAAAACAAAACATAAGAAATAAAACGGGGTGCCTAATAGAGACCCACGATTTGGGCCACCTTTAACGCCAGGCCCAAGCAAAAATCACCCCCAGCCGGCCCAACCAACGTTCCCACCCGGTCCGTCTCCAACATAACCAAAACGACCCCGTTTTGTGCCCAATCAATTCTGGCCGTCGAGGTCAGCTAATCTAACGGCTCAGAAGGGGGTCTCATATGTATCTAATTGTCCGAACGAGCACCCCACCCCTCCTTAGTCCATCGTCTCTGTCAACCCTTCTCTCAAGAACCCTAGCAATAGCCGCCCTCATATCCTCAGCCTCCGGTGGCGGCGCGACATCCAAAAACCTCCAAATTAACATCACTAAATCCCCTCACTCTCCTCATTTCGAATCCACCTTCTTTTTCCCTCGAATATTACCAGAACCCTTCGAATCTTGATTTGAAGGGACGAACCCTAGCGCCGCCCTCATATTCTCTGGTGGTGGCACCGTCCCCAATCATCACCTAGTTTGTACCACGGGTTCACCTTTCCCCCTACATCAAAAATCCACACCCATTTCCCTTCGAATCACCCTCAATCCATTCGAATCTTGAATCAAAGTCTGACCCCAAAACTCTAGATCCCCAAAGTCCTGTTACATTCACATCACGTGACCCTTACGTCTTCCTCATGCCTAATCTGCCATTGATGCCCTTCAAATCTCGGCTTTAGCTCGAGCTTCAAAGGAGTTGATTAGAGTCTGTGTTTCGAGTTTTAGGCCCGGAAGTATTAAGTGTTCTTTATTTCTTTTTCTTTCATTATGCATCATTTTTATGTACATATATGAATTCTATCCATCCTCAACATTTCATTCGTTTTAGGATTAATTTAGGGTTTTAACTTGTTTATGTGTAGTTAATCCTTCTCCAGTCATATGAGTTAGCCTTTGTTCAAAATTTGACCCTAAGATTTCAACTTAATTGTTGTTCTGATGATTGAATCTTGCATCTTTGTTTTAAGTCTATTCGTTCTAATTTGGGGATTGAGTTTGAATTGTTATTGAGTGTGACGATTTGAAAGCATAGAATGTTCTGTTAGGTTTGTAGGTTGATATTAATTTGATTGTGGTTTAAATTTGGCTGTAGTGCTTTAGTGTGAATTAGGAGTTAGTCTAACATGATTAATTAGTCAATTGTTAGGATTGTATTAGTCTAGTTGTTTGGATATGGTTGATTAAATTGTAGTTTGGTAGTTAATTAACCATGGTCAGTTAGAAGGGATAAAAATAGTTATTATGGTTAACAAATTTAGGGATAAAAAGGGCTGAGGCTTAGTTAGGCTATTCAGTAATTTCAGGGAAGTTCATGTCACGACCAAAACCCCGGTCATGATGGCGCCCAATACATTGCCAGGCAAGCCCGACCGTTACCCGTTAACCAATCCAATTATTAACTCAAAAATTTCTAATTTAGGTAAAATATCCTGATTTCATAATAATGATAAGAGTGCGAAAATCAAAACAACTGAAATAATAGCCCAACAAGATCTGGTGTCACAAGTCTGAGCCTCTAAACATCAGAATAATATCCTATACAACCAATTCTAGAGCAGAAGTACAAGAGATAAAGGGAAGGAGAGATCGGGTCGTGCGGACGCCGGCAGCTACCTCGATAACTCCGCAGTAAGCTGAAGCAGCAGCAAAAATATGTATATCAACTGCCCTCCTGGATCCCTGTATCTGCACACAAGGTGCAGGGAGTAGAGTGAGTACTCCAACTCAGTGAGTAATAGCAATAAATAATAACTGAAAGTAAGAAAACCTGTAAGGACACTAAATAGTTCTAAAAGTAACAGTGCAGGTAAGAACATCTCTAAGGAGGAAAGTCCAGTGTCAGTCTACTTCTGTCCCACAATTTTCCAACACTACTGCGGCGCACAGCCCGATCCTTACTAATACTGCTACGGCGTGCAGCCTGATCCAATATAATATATATTGTGCTGCGGCGTGCAGCCCGATCCAATACATGTATATATATATAATGCTGCGGCGTGCATCCCGATCCGATATAATAGTAACTGCGCTTACTGGGGGTGTGTGCAGACTCCGTAGGGGCTCCTTTGGCCCAAGCGCTATAATACTGCAGCGTGCAGTCTGAGCCATATATATATAACACTGCGGCGTACAGCCCGATCCATATATATATCATATATATAATACTGCGGCGTGCAGTCCGATCCAATATATGTATATGTATATACTGCTGCGGCGTGCAGCCCGATCCGGTATATGTCAAATACCTCGCTATGGGTCCTCAACCCCTCTTAGTCAATATAGACTTGGCCTCTCGGGCCCACTCAGCTAAAGTAGGGTATTAAACCCTAGGTATTTCTCATTTAGAGTGCATTTTGCTAATACTGATTCATATTATGTTTTATAGTTAAGAATACGACTGAGAGTATGTGTTCAACAGGTATAAGGGTCATTTAGCTCCACACGCTTCCCTAAGGTTCTACAGATCGGCACAAGGCCCCAAACATGGTAACTAGCCCAAATATTNGTCACAAGACGCGTGTTTCATCTCAACATAGCACCGTATAGTGCAAATACAGGGTTCCAAACCCTCAGTATATCATTCATGACTACTACTCACCTCGAACAGGCCACAATCCTAGCTCGCCTTGCACTTCCCTCGCAAATCGACCTCCTCGAGTGCCAAATCTGATCAAAACCAATAAGAGTACATCAAAATAGGCTAATGGAACACAACCCAATCGAAATAACTTGAAAAACACCCAAAAACACGAAGTTGCCAAAACCCGAGCCCCGGGCCCACTTCTCGAAAAATTACAAAATTCACATTTTCGGAATCCTCGTCTCGCCACGAGTCCGTACATATAAAATTTATAAAAATCGGAGTTCAAATGGGCCACCAAATCCTAATCTTTACATAGCAAAAATCGAAGCCCTAACTTCTTCAATTTATACCCAAATTCAGAGAATTAATGGAAGATTCTTTGATTAAATGACGTATTAAGACCACGAGACTTACCTCCAATCACTTCCTGATGAAATCCCCTTCAAATTCTATCACTTAGCTCTCAAAGTAGAGTAAAAATGGAGGAAATAATGAGATAAGTCGCAGATGAAATGTTATTAAAACAGGTCTGACTGCCCAGTTATCCTTCTACGCGAACGCGTGGATCCTCCTGCGTTCACGATGGCTAAAACTCCCTGGGCTCACATTTACTCTACGCGAACGCATAGATCACCCCGCGAACGCGATGCATCTGATCCCTCTACTATGCGAATGCGACAATAACATCGCAAACACGATAGTCTACAGTTTCCAACTACGCGATCGCGTCCTTCCTCATGCGAACGCGATGACCAAGAACCCCATGCCTACGCGAACGCGGCCAAGACCACGCGAACGCGAAGGCTTGAATATTCCAGCACTGCTGCTGCAGCTACTACAGATTTTCATAAGTCCTAACTTCCCGGCACTCATCCGAAATCACCCCGAGGCCCCCGGGACCCCAACCAAAAACACCAACATACCCCGAAACATCATACGAACTTGTTCCAATCATAAAAACACATACAACAAGACCAGAATCATCAATTAACCACGGATTCAAGCCTAAGTTTCCTTTAAACTTCCGAAACTCACATTCAATCAAAAACCCGACCAAACGACGTCCGAATGACCTAAAAATTTGAAGACATATCTAAAATCACCTAACGAAGCTACTGCAACTCTCGGAATTCCCTTCCGGACCTCGGATCAAAATCTCACCTATCGACCGGAATTTGCCAAAATTCCAACTTCGCCAATTCAAGCCTATTTCTACATCGGACCTCCAAATTCGATTCCGATCGCTCTCCTAAGTCACAAATCATCCCCCGAAGCTAACCGAACCATTGGAATTCGATTCCGAGCCCTCTAACTCGGAAGTCAACATTCGGTTGACTTTTCCAAACTATTCCTTCATTAAAGAGACTAGTAATCCCCTTTCCTACCAAACTCGATCCGAATTAACTCAAATTCACCAAGTACATATATTGAAACATGAACAAGCATATAACGGGGAAAATGGGGCGGTAACTCACGTGACGACGAATTGGATCGTCACATTCTCCCCAACTAAAACAAACGCTCGTCCTCGAGCGGGTCAAGAAACATACCTGGAGTCTCAAATAGGTGGGGATATCTACTCCGCATCTCCTGCTCGGTCTCCCAAGTAGCCTCCTCCACGGGCCAGCCTCTCCACTGCACCTTTACTGAAGCAATATCCTTGGATCTCAACTTCTGAACCTGTCGACCTAGAATAGCCACCAGCTCCACATTATAAGATAAATCATCATCCAACTGAATCGTGCTGAAGTCCAACACATGAGACGAATCCCCAACATACTTTCGGAGCATAGACACGTGGAATACCAGATGCACGCTGGACAAGCTGGGTGGCAAAGCTAGCTCATATGCCACCCTCCAATCCTCCTGAGTATCTCAAAAAGGCCAATGAATCTGGGACTCAGCTTCCCTCTCTTCCCGAACCGCATAACACCCTTCATGGGTGAAACTTTCAACAAGACCCTCTCGCCAACCATGAAAGACACATCTCGAACCTTCCGGTTTGCATAACTCTTCTGGCGTGACTGTGCTGTGCGAAGCCTCTCCTGGATCAGCTTTAGGCTCTCCAAAGCATCCTGAACTATCTGAGTCCCTAACAATCTAGCCTCGCCAGGCTCAAACCATCCCACAGGAGATCTACACCGTCTACCATACAATGCCTCATACGGGGCCATCTGAATACTCGACTGATAACTGTTGTTGTAGG
>MU788415.1:120615-186269 GCA_026770625.1 Nicotiana glauca
ATCAACTCTCGAAGTCCGTCTACATTGGGCACGCAAATGCGGCCCTGCATCCTCAAAACACCATCACTATCAATAGACACATCCCTGGCATCATCGTGCTGAACTCTGTCCTTAAGGACAAGCAAATGTGGATCATCATACTGATGCTCTCTGATGCGATCATATAGAGAGGGCCTAGAAACAACACAAGCCAACACCCGACTCAGCTTAGAAATATCCAACCTCACTAGCCGATTGGACAACGCCTGAACGTCACATGCAAAGGGCCTCTCCTCAACTGGAATATAAGCCAAGCTGCCCATACTAGTTGCCTTCCGGCTCAAAGCATCGGCCACTATATTGGCCTTCCCCGGATAATACAATATGGTAATGTCATAATCCTTAAGCAACTCTAGCCACCTCCACTGTCTCAAATTTTGATCTTTCTGTTTGAACAGATGCTGAAGGCTGCGATGATTAGTATACACCTCACAAGAAATACCATACAAGTAATGCCTCCAGATCTTCAGAGCGTGAACTATGGTTGCTAACTCCAAATCGTGCATGGGGTAGTTCTTCTCATGGGGCTTCAACTAGCAAGAAGCATATGCAATAACCCTACCCTTCTGCATCAGCACACATCCAATGCCAACTTTCGAGGCATCGCAATACACAGTATAGGAATCTGAAGCTGACGGCAATATCAAAACTGGCGCCGTGGTCAATGTTGTCTTGAGCTTCTGAAAGCTCTCCTCACACTCCTTGGACCACACAAATTGAGCACCCTTCTGAGTTAACTTAGTCAAGGGTGAAGCAATAGAAGAAAATGCCTGGAAAAATCGGCAATAATATCCTGCCAACCCCAGGAAACTACGGTTCTCAGTGGCTGAGATCGGTCTAGGCCAACTCTATACCGCCTCTATCTTCTTCGGATCCACCTATATACCATCTCTGGACACCACGTGTCCCAGAAAAGCCATAGACTCAAGCTAGAACTCACACTTGGAGAACTTTGCAAAAAGCTTCTCCTCCCGCAACCTCTGTAGTACTACTCTCAGATGCTGAGCATGATTCTCCTGGCCGGAGAGTACACTAGGATGTCATCAATAAACACAATCACAAAGGAATCCAAATACAGCCGGAACACGCTGTTCATCAAATGCATGAATGCTGCTGGGGCATTAGTCAGCCCAAAAGACATAACTAGAAACTCATAATGCCCATATCTCGTCCTGAAAGCTATCTTCATAATATCTGAATCCCTGATCTTTAGCTGGTGATAGCCTGATCGAAGATCAATCTTCGAGAATGCCCTTGCTCCCTGGAGCTGATCAAACAAGTCATCAATACGGGGTAGGGGGTACTTATTCTTCACTGTCACCTTGTTCAGCTGCCTGTAATCAATACACATTCTCATTGAGCCATCTTTCTTTTTCACAAATAAGACCGGTGCACCCCACGGTGACACACTAGGACGAATGAACCCCTTATCTAGGAGTTCCTGAAGCTTCTCCTTCAACTCCTTCAACTTAGCTGGTGCTATATGATAAGGAGGAATAGAGATAGGCTGAGTGCCCGGCACCAAATCAATACCAAAGTCAATATCCCTGTCCGGCGGGATGCCTGGCAGGTTCGAGGGAAATACATCACGGAAATCCCTAACAACGGGAACAGAATCAAGACTAGGAGTCTGAGCTCCAACATCTCTCACAAATGCCAAATATGATAGACACCCCTTCCCAACCATTCACTGGGCCTTCAAGAAAGAGATTACCCTGCTGGGTACATAATCAGCCATACCACGCCACTCGATCCTCGAAATATCCGGCATAGCCAAAGTGACTGTCTTGGCATGACTGTCTAGAATAGCATGGCACGGAGATAGCCAATCCATGCCCACAATAACATCGAAATCCACCATCCTCAATAGTAGTAAGTCAATCGGGTCTCCAGACCCCCAATAGTAACAAAACAGGACCGATATACATGGTCCACAATGATAGTATCGCCCATCGGGGTAGATACATGCACAGGTAATGCAAGACACCCTCGAGTTCTCGCCACGTCCGGTAGCATGAGTTCTCGCCATCTGCGAGAGAATAGAATACAAAAGTTTAGTTTCGGATCAACAAAGTCGCATGACATGAATTTCAAGAATTTGAAGTGTTTCCTAAAGGTTCTGCAGCCTCCCGAGAATAAGTACAGACGTCTCCGTACCGATCCACGAGACTCTACAAAACCGGCTCATGACTTGCGAGACCTGGTAACCTAGGCTCTGATACCAACTTGTCACGACCCAAACCCCGGTCATGATGGTGCCCAACACATTGCTAGGCAAGCCCGACCGTTACCCGTTAACCAATCCAATTATTAACTCAAAAATTTCTAATTTAGGTAAAATATCCTGATTTCATAATAATGATAAGAGTGCGAAAATCAAAACAACTGAAATAACAGCCCAACAAGATCTAGTGTCACAAGTCTAAGCCTCTAAACATCAGAATAATATCTTATACAACCAAGTCTAGAGCAGAAGTACAAGAGATAACGGGAAGGAGAGATCGGGTCCTGCGGACGCCGGCAGCTACCTCGATAACTCCGCAGTAAGCTGAAGCAGCAGCAAAAATAGGTATATCAACTGCCCTCCTGGATCCCTGTATCTGCACACAAGGTGCAGGGAGTAGAGTGAGTACTCCAACTCAGTGAGTAATAGCAATAAATAATAACTGAAAGTAAGAAAACTGTAAGGACACTAAACAGTTCTAAAAGTAACAGTGCAGGTAAGAACATCTCTAAGGAGGAACGTCCAGTGTCAGTCTACTTCTGTCCTACAATTTTCCAACACTGCTGCGGCGCGCAGCCTGATCCTTACTAATACTGTTGCGGCGTGTAGCCCGATCCAATATAATATATATAGTGCTGCGTCGTGCAGCCCGATCCAATACATGTATATGTATATAATTCTGCGGCGTGCAGCCCGATCCAATATAATTGTAAATGCGCTCACTGGGGGTGTGTGCAGACTCCGGAGGGGCTCCTTCGGCCCAAGCACTATAATACTGCGGTGTGCACTCCGATCCATATATATATATATAATACTGCGGCGTGCAGCCCGATCCATATATATATATATATATATCATATATATAATACTGCGGCGATCCAATATATGTATATGTAAATACTGCTGCGGCGTGCAGCCCGATCCGATATATGTCAAATACCTCGCTATGGGTCCTCGACCCCTCTCAATCAATATAGACTTGGCCTCTCGGGCCCACTCAGCTAAAGAAGGGTATTCAACCCTAGGTATTTCTCATTTAGAGTGAAATTTGCTAATATCGATTCATATTATGTTTTATAGTTAAGAATACGACTGAGAGTATGTGTTCAATAGGTATAGGGGTCATTTAGCTCCACACGCTTCCCTAAGGTTCTACAGATCGGCACAAGGCCCCAAACATGGTAACTAGCCCAAATATTCGGATATAAGCTCAGTCTCAGTCAATAAGTACAGTAAACCATCAATCGGGATGGACTAAGTCCGAATCCCCAGTCACAATATCACCACGCTCATCACAAGACACATGTTTCATCTCAACATAGCACCGTATAGTGCAAATACGGGGTTTCAAACCCTCAGTATATCATTCATGACTACTACTCACCTCGAACCGGCCACAATCCTAGCTCGCCTTGCGCTTCCCTCGCAAATCGACCTCCTCGAGTGCCAAATCTGATCAAAACCAATAAGAGTACATCAAAATAGGCTAATGGAACATAACCCAATCGAAATGACTCAAAAAACACCCAAAAACACGAAGTTACCAAAACCCGAGCCCCGGGCCCGCTTCTCGAAATATTACGAAAATCACATTTTCAAAATCCTCGTCTCACCACGAATCCGTACAAATAAAATTTATAAAAATCGGAGTTCTAATGGGCCACCAAATCCCAATCTTTACATAGCAAAAATCCAAGCCCTAACTTCTGCAATTTATACCCAAATTCAGAGAATTAATGGAAGATTCTTTGATTAAATGACATATGAAGACCACGAGACTTACCTCCAATCACTTCCCGATGAAATCCCCTTCAAGTTCTATCACTTAGCTCTCAAAGTAGAGTAAAAATAGAGGAAATAATGAGATAAGTCGCGGATGAAATGTTATTAAAACAGGTCTGACTGCCCAGTTATCCTTCTACGCGAACGCGTGGATCCTCCCACGTTCGCGATGGCTAAAAATCACTGGCTCACATTTACTCTACGCGAACGCGTAGATCACCCCGCGAACGCGATGCATCTGATCCCTCTACTACGCGAACGCGACAATACCATCGCGAACACGATGGTCTACAGTTTCCAACTACGCAATCGCGTCCTTCCTCATGCGAACGCGATGGCCAAGAACCCCATGCCTACACAAACGCGGCCAAGACCACGCGAACGTGAAGGCTTGAATATTCCAGCACTGCTGCTGCAACTTCTGCTAATTTTCATAAGTCCAAACTTCCTGCACTCATCCGAAATTGCCCCGAGGCCCCCGGGACCCCAACCAAAAATACCAACATACCCCGAAACATCATACGAACTTGTTCCAATCATAAAAACACATACAACAACACCAGAATCATCAATTCACCACGGATTCAAGCCTAAGTTTCCTTTAAACTTCCGAAACTCACATTCGATAAAAAACCCGACCAGACGACGTCTGAATGACCTAAAAATTTGCAGACATATCCAAAATCACCTAACGAAGCTAGCGCAACTCTCAGAATTCCATTCCGGCTCTCGGATCAAAATCTCACCTATCGATCGGAATATGCTAAAATTCCAACTTCGCCAATTCAAGCCTATTTCTACACCGGACCTCCAAATTTGATTTAGATCGCTCTCCTAAGTCACAAATCATCCCCCGAAGCTAACCGAACCATTGGAATTCGATTCCCAGCCCTGTAACTCGCAAGTCAATGTTCAGTTGACTTTTCCAAACTATTCCTTCATTAAAGAGACTAGTCATCCCCTTTCTTACCAAACTCGATCCGAATTGACTCAAATTCACCAAGTATATATATTGAAACATGAACAAGCATATAATGGGGAAAACGGGGCGGTAACTCACGTGACGACGAATCGGGTCGTGACAGTTCAAGGGCAGCTTAGGCACTTAGAGTTGCACAAGAAAGTTCTGGGTAATACTAGAATCACCTAGAACTTTCTAGGGAGGGGCTTTAGTTTAGATTTCAATAAAATAAGTGTATTAACTTGAGTAGCAATTCAATAAGTAAAGGATTAAGTAGTTAAGAATTGAAAAATAAAGAGGGACTGAAAGGAAAGTAGAAAATTGTGGGCTGCCCCTCATTTTGCCTATAAAAGGGCATGAATAGTGCCTTCCCTCACAAGTTTGGAACCTCAAAATTCCTCCCAAAATATTCTCCAAGCTTCCTAGATTTGAAATTCAAATTTCAAACTCCCTTAGATCTTAGGCTTCTAAAATTTTCAGAAAAACGACAGAAAAAAGTACTGTTACATCGATTTCTCTAGATTGATTTTGAATTTTAATCACCGATTCTCACATTTTAGCACAACTACAATCACTGAAGTGTTAGAGTGTTCTGGATTCAAATTTGAATGAGTTTTTGGGTGTATTTGAGCTATTTGGTTTGATTTTTTGTTGAAACTAGTCAGTCGAGTCTGTTTGGATTTTTGCTGTTGCTGTTGTCTTACAATTCATTCCAGGATGTGTTTGAGTGTGTTTCTGGGTGGAAATTAGGCCTGTTGAGATTAGCTGTTGATTACTCCTGCTGATTCCATTTTCTCCTTCATTTGTCTTCCTTCTCAGGTACATATCATGTAACTCTTGTGTTCGTGAAAGTGAAATGATATGCAACACAAGTCTTCTATGGATTGTATTATTTTTTTTTTAAGTAATTGTGTGATTTCTATTAGAGTATAGCTTGTAATTAAGACTATATTGTTTGATACTATTCAGAGCCTTACTGTGATCATTGGATTGTATAACTGGACTCTATAAACTCTTTCATTAGTTTGAAATTGTATTGCTTGTTTAGTCTAGTTTTAGGGTTGCTAAAATTCATTTGGAGATCAATGCCTTGTTAATAGACAGTAAATCCAGGCATGACATATAGGTCTAGAGTCTACATCTGCATTGAAGCAATCAATAGATTTTCTTCTAATGCATTTGTATGAACAGTTATTTGAGAGAATAGTTCCAGCGTTTTTACAGTCATCTGTTGCTACTTGTGAAGCTACAAATTATGAAGTTATTTGTTTTCCCTCAGCCTAAGAATCTCACGTAGGGTAATTTGCTACTTCAATGTCACTTCCTTTATCAACATTGACATAATTAGATATCATAATTAGCAAATACAATTTACATTTAATCTGGAGTCGGTGGTTTAATGATCCAGCTTGCAATCAACCTATATTCGATATTCTAATGTAGTTGATAACTTAAATCATTATTGTTGCCCTGAGGCCTGTTCATCTGGTTACTTTTGACTTCCTGGTTTATTGGGTTAGGGAAAAACAATTCAAGAGGGCCCAACGTCAGCCCTGGCCCATCTGGATTTCCTGTGCCGTTTGGGATTGGGCTCCTTTAAGCCCAATTTGATGATTCCCTGGAAAGTGATCTGCCCAATTAGGGGAATAAATCACGTTACAGGCCTGGGCTAACTTTTCGAAGCCTTGATGTGCTGTAGGCTAAAATTCCCTTAAGTCCATTAAGCCTAATTTGTAACATTGGGCTCTCGAGTTAAGCAGCGGGTTCAAATTAAGAGGTGTATTCCTATTGTTTGAATCCGGAGTTGAACGTGGGGCCCGAATGTTATAACATTAATTAATTAGGATTATTTCTTTTATTATTAAAGACAATTTAAGTTGAAATATTTTAGTTTTCTCTAGGATGGCCTTTAAATAAAAATGAGATGAGCCTCGCCAAATAAAACGCATAAATTGTGGGGCCCTCATTAAATGCTTATATCAAAATACTTAGAATTTGGGGCGTGCCGTTCAGTGAATTTTGCGGCCTCCCGCAAAGATAATAACACGTGAGACACTTTATGCGCATTTTTAATAATTTTACCTTCTTAAATGCGGGTGTGCATTTCATGCAACCCAAATCCAAATCCCAAAATGTTGAATAAGAATATGTCGAGGATCCGGGATAATTTCATGTGACTTGATCCAAAAATACGTACTTAAACGACGTTTATTTTCTTAACAATTGACCAAAAGCGATAAATAATTCTAAAATTGCACTATAGGTTTTAACATGTATTAAAATCAGATTTTAGCCAAATATAACAGTTGAGCGACCGTGCTAGAACCACGAAACTAGGGAATGCCTAATGCCTTCTCCCGGGTTAACAGAATTCCTTACTCGGATTTCTGGTTCGCAATTGTAATACAGAGTCAAACCCTTTCCTCGATTCGGGATTCAAACTGGTGACTTGGGACACCATAAATCTCCCAAGTGGTGACTCTGAATCTTTTAAATTAACGAATCCTGTTTCGATTGTCCTTTAAGTGGAAAAACTCCTTTTATTATACCCTTCACGGGGTGTAGTAGCGAAAAAGAATGTGTGACACATCTCAAACTTGGGAGGTTTGTACCCCTCTGGCAGTTCTACATCTGGCTGGATCCATAGGTCTTCATAGTTCAAACCTTCTTTCCCTTTGCCACCATCGGCACCCTGAACCGGACCTGTCAATTACTTGAGTTCTTCAGCTATATACTTGATAAGTATGTCCTTCTCAGGTGATTCTGGTGTATAGGAAGTTCTTTGAGTAGAGTGAGGTACAATTTCCACTTATATAGGGTTGTTTTGATGAGTGCTAGGGACTTGGGTGTAGTAATGGTAATTGGTTGAGTTTTGAGGATCAGGAATGGGTTGTGGTGTGTCCTGGGGAGTATGGTAAGTGGTGGTTGGTGAGTACTGGATTAGTTGATGGTGTTATTGTCGCGGAGTTGGTACTGGTAAATGATTGAGATTTTGAGGTAAGGTAGCATATTTATGCGGTGCAAAAGGGTTTTGTGGATGTTAGTTTTGCATGTTTTGAGGAGGTGCTGGGTTCTTTGTGTTTTGTTGATTAATGTCGGGAACATTCAAAGTGAGGGATAAGTTTGCAAAGTTGCGGACCTGGTCAAGTTCTCCCTGTAGATCTAGTATATTTTGTTCCAACCTCAAGACTAAATCATTTGGTGTCGGAGTACTCCGACCGTCCAATCCAATAACACTTAAGTCATCCAATACCATTTGATCCAATACCACTTAAGTCATCCATTTTTGCTTTTACTTTTCATTTTTATTTTGTATTACTTGGAGGAGAAGGAGGTGGGGGCCTCTAGATCTAGTGTGATATGTTAATGATGCCAGTATGAGCAAACCAACCTTAAGGGATGAGAATAAAGAATGAAAGGAAAACAAGTCAATAAGGGTTCTGAAATGTTTGCAGTATTTAAACACATATTGCGAGAATGTAAATTCATGTCCTAATTTGGGAGCCTCGTTGTTCCCGAGGTAGGCCTAGAGATAAATAGATTTGGAGAACATAAGATGCCAGTAAATGCCTCATTTCATAATATGAAAATAGACGAATCCCTAAACGACACTAAGATAATAGAAAAGTAACTTATTATTAGCACTTGGCCTTATTAAGTTTAGGAAAGCAAATAAATCTAGCCTACTTGGTCCCAGAAGGACTGTCTCCTAATTCGATCTTCTTGACTCCATCATATAGTTTTCCTAGCTCGCGCAGACCCAGTAGTAGGTAGACTCTGGCCAAATGTCTTCCTTCACTTCCTTCATCATTCTGCCAATCCTCAATCCTCTTTATGACTTTACCATCCATCTCAAATGATCCTCGCTCCACATATTCCAACCTTCTGTTGGAAGTGACAACCATTTCCTTCCATTCATCGATCAACCTCATATTTCTCTCGTGTATTTCCTGGTGCTCGTTCTCAGATTCGTGGACCCTCTTACATAGTCTGTTTTATTTAACTTGAGCTTCAGCTTCTTCATCTATGATCCTATTCCCTCGACCAGCTCCTGGCCTCACCATTCCCTTCAGATTGTCCTCTAACCATGCTGGGTAGAGAGGTTCACACCTCGCATGATACCTGTCTGGCTCAATAATGTTCTTTTCCACAATGATCTTGCAGTGCCATATGTGTTGATCTTAGCACTTGTAAAGGATGTCGTCGTCCAGAAAGTCCACTCGAAAATGGCTCATCTTGGAAATCCTAGGTACAACGTGCTTCCTACATGCTTGCCTCATAACTCGGATAAGGACATAAAGGTATATTTCTCTCAACCCAATCGGCACAAAGTGTGGAGCATCCCTGGATCTGATGATGAATTCGTCTGTTGGGAACCATTCAAACATCCATAACAGTTGTTCCTTCGTAAGATTGCCGAAGAACTCTACCTATTCTTTGGCAATTTCCGGCAGAGCAAACTTGTCCGGAATGTAAGTCATCCGCTTGGAGCGATGGAAGGTAATATGGTCGTTCCAAGCCCTTTGCAGAAATTCTTGGTGATACTGACCCTTTGAAGATGTTTTAATAACCACAACTACAGAAACATGTTATAACCCTCAAAATTCTTGATCCCTTTTTGACAGCGCTCTAGAGCCCTGTAGATGTTGGCTATGATCATGGGCACTATAGTGTATGTCTGTCCCTTGATCCCTTCCATCAAAGTCTTGGCGACCATCACCAATCTAGTATGCATTCTTTCCCTTTTCAGCAGGAATACTATTAGGCCCAAGAAAAACACAATGAACACGAACACAATGTTATAGATGTGTCCCAGAGAAGTGATAGAAAGCTCGTCATGGAAGGTACGGTAAGACTTGCTATGGCCATATTTCTCATACAGGTATTCAAAAGGTATGTAGGATTTCTTCAAGCATTCCACATATGCATTTTATTCAGCCCCATCATCTTTAGGAACCCTTTACGAGTACGGTTCTCCGGTACCAAAAACACAGGACTATCCCAAGTCCATCCCGCAAGTCCCCCAATTTTTTCTGAGAGTTCTGTCATTTCCATATCGCCGAAATGGAACACAACCCTTTCACTGTCTCAGAAAAAAGTGGCATCCTCGATCGTCATATTGTTTGGCTGAATGTCTAATAGAGAAGGTAAATTGCACATGTGCTTTCTCACGAGTTTCTTGTCACTTGAGGAAAGGTACTCCCACCAATCTAGTAACAATGGTTGAATGTTGCTGACCATGCCGAATCTGGGGACTTCATGCCTCAATTTCTACAAAACAAAAAGGTAAGGCCCTTTTCCCCCACCAGACTTGACTATTTTGTACATTCATTATTAGCATATTGGCATTTAGTTCTCCAAATTAATGTACAAAATGTGATTATGTCCGTTGAGATTATGGAAATCCCGATGGACTTTTGGATAAGGCTCATCTTAAAGGATTACTATGTGGATAACATATTAATCCGACTAGGCTTTAACATGGTGCCTGTACAATTATGATAAGAGTATGGTTACTATGGAGGTCTAGACTGGTAGCCCCAAGCGGACAACTTGAGGGGCAAAAGTATGAAACCGTCGACTGCACCGCTAATCAACTAGTTTTACTGCAAATAAGCCTTTTCGAATTTAAGGGTAATAAATTGGAAGAGCGCAACCACTCATCAAGCATTGCTATAGGATTTGATACGCACGGGTGGAATATGATGTGGAGTATGATTTATGCTATAATAAACAACACGTTTTCAAGTATTTGTATGTAGAAAATTATAAATGCAGTATTTAAACAATTGAAAGACAGTTATGGAAAAAGAAAACAAAAAGACAACAATTTCAGGAAATAAAATAAATCATAAATAATCAGTTAAATTAAAATAAAGGGGAGAGGGTACACGAGATAAAGCATTCTTAAGACAAATTAAAAAGTAAGTTTGTTATGGTAAGAGGATAAAATATCCCTAGCAGAGTCGTCATGCCGTCGCGTGCCCCTTTATCCTCGCGGGCAGTTCGGGTTTCGACATTCATGGGGGAATAACTCGTTTCCTTTTGGGAATTAGGTATTTGAAGAGTCGCCACCTAACATATTAAGGTGCATTAGGGAACCTAGAGCGATTAACTCATATAACTACTTTGCACTACCAGAGATTAGGGCAAGGGCTCGAAATAACTTTGAGGGAAAGGTGTTAGGAACCCCTCGCGGTCCACAATGGTAGGTCCCCGCCAAACTTAAACTATGTGAATTAGTCATTTTAACAAGTAAAGAGTTACAACACATATTTGCCAATAAATATATGTTTTCACATTCTAAGTACATGTACGATTCAGGTATGGGAGCAAGAGAGATGATTGAACAACCGTCACATGTATACGTAAAGAAAAGAAAGTTTATAAAATTTAAACACATATGGAATTTGGAAAAGGAAAGTTTTTGGTTGATTAGCCTATAGGATCATACCCATGCAATGCCCGATAATCACTTTTCAATGAGGGACTACACGTGACATTATTGCACAATCATCATATACTTTAACTTCCCATTACCCTCCCTTTAGTGGTTATATAAGCGAGTTTAATTTAAAGATCTCTATGCGTGCTGCTACCCGTCTCTTCCTTATGGTCCTAGAGGAATTTGGGACCACTAAATTTGGACATTTCTAGAGAATCTAAGGGTTTTAAAAGGTAAAAATCTACGCAACAGGCAAATAACATATAGGATAGGAAAATAAAGACATGTAGTTGGAAGGCTCACATTTACCTCCACATAGATATAGGCAAACAAACAGCACGTCTAAAACACAATTTGTTTGAAGAAAGTTCCGAAATCCCAAGGACATGATATCTATATGAACATCACAAAACAAAACATGCAGCATTTTTTTAGGGAAGTGGCAGGATGCTAACCAGTTTTCCTACTGGTTTTTACAGCTTATTAAACCTGGATGATTTCATATATAAACAGAATTGGTTTCACAAGTATTTAATGCCCTAAGGCTTGCCTAAGTGCGTATATGTTGTCACATTTCTGAAGAGACATTTTGAAGTCCTTTATCATATATGCATGCTTTATATTGATATTAATTTGAAGGCTATTAAAGGAACAAGTAGGATAGCTAATAAGATTGATTCAGGACTTACAAGCGTGAGTTAAAATTAAACTGATTTGAGATCCTATAAGCATGATTTCTGATTAAGACTGATTTTTTAGATCCTATAGATATGATTTCTATAATTAAAGTTGATTTTAGACCCTATAGGCATGCTTTCTAATTAAAGCTAATTTTAGATCCTATAAGCATGATTTCTATGTAAAGCCGATTTTAGATCCTATAGGCATGATTTCTAATTAAAGCTGATTTTAGATCCTATAGGCATGGTGTCTAATCAGGTAAAGTAAAGCAGGCAGAATTTATTTGAACCAAAGCAACCCTATAGGAATATAATCTAACATATACATATTTGAACCAAAATGAACCCTATAGGCATGTTATCTAACAAAATACGTTTGAACCAAAGTAAACTACAAAAATGTTATATAACAAAGACATATTTGAACCAAAACGAACCTTATAGGCATGTTATCTACCCAACTTTATCCACAGTATACAACTACCCTCCCTTTTTACTATTCACCCCAATATCTTTTTAAAATTAATTATTAAAAACCAATTATTGAATATAATTACATAAATAGAATAGAAATTTAAACTATAGGGAGTCTGAAGCAAGCACAAAGCAAATATTGGTTTACCAAGTCTTCACTAGTCTCAAATGCCCAAGATTTCGTATCCCAATTCATGTCCAGGTGTGTCAGAGTTCCCTAAGGACCTCATGGTCCCGGGCAGTGCTCACACCTAGACTATCCTCAAATAAAGAGAGATTATGTGCAGTGTGGATGTTCCAGCCTTGATATACCAGAGTTCTAAGAGATCTCACGTACCTCTAAGTAGTACACATACCAAGGGGTAGAACATAATATCCTAAGAATAAGTGAGAGTGCTTGACATGATTTGAAAAAGTTTTGGTAAACAGTATAAATAAAGGCCTTGGAAGTGAAGAGATTTTCTGAAACCAGTACTAGTTAGGGTGGTAAAGTTGTTTGAGGAAAGCATGAAAAATATTTTCTGAAATTAGAATTCAAGTCACAAAAAACAAACAACTTTCAGGAACGTTTTGGGCCAAACAGATTCCATACATGGAGAGAGGGGTTGGGGACACATAGAATACCCCTGCACAAACATCTCAAGAAATTGTAAGTTAATTACAAAGATTACGATAAAGGAATGTTGAAAACACATAGATCTTGGACACACAATTAGAGTACTTTGTAGGGCTAGATGACTTAGCAGGATCTCATTAGTATAGTAGAGCAAACAAGATTTAGAAGAACAAACTAGGCAAACACTTCATAAAACATTCATAGTTTAGAAATACTAAGCACAGATAGAACAAGAAGGATTTAGACATGCTGGAGAGACAGTAAACAAGCAATGTAGCTTGGACATTCTAGTGAGCAAAAAGATGCATGCAATTATCACAAGGCAGGATTGGACATGCTAAACAGTAAACAAATCCTTATGGGTAAATAAACTAGTCATACTTCTAACAGAACAAACTCCGACATGCTATGTGAGATAGCAGTTAGGCAGTATGCTCTAGCCATGTTGGTTACACATTGAGCAGCATGATATCAAAATAATAAAACATGATTGGAGGTCACAACTAATGAATTGAAACAACAAAGAAACACATAGGTTTTGAACTTGAATTGGATCAGGATATACTAGCTAAGGAGAGTATACAGAGGATAGAGCAAAGATTGGTGGAAATAGCCAGTCTTGGCTTACAACCGGCTAGGTTAGTGAGAATTACAAGTAACTGAAGAGAATATAGAGCTTTGAGAGTGTGAGAGTATTGATAAACTAATGTTCGTGCTTTCAAAATAAGAATAGGGAGATTAAATATCACTTAGCAGAGTAAAACAAAGAAGGCAAATAATAATTAAGAGTTTCAAATAAGGTATGCAAGTAAATAGTTAATTAGGGCTAAACTCAATCAAGTTATTCAACAGAATCTGGAAAACACCTCTTAATATTAGGGATAATCAATAAATCAGCCAAGTTAGAGGTTCAATAAGGTAAATAAATCAATCAAAGACCATCTAGGAGTCGGTTAAAGAAATTAAATCCCATAATCAGGCTAATAAACCAATGAGGACAAGTAGTACCAATCAGGAGTCACAAACAAGGAAAAATCACAGAGAAGCACCAATCTCGGCCAAAAAAAATATAATATGAACCCTAATTAGGCAAACAAAATCAGTCAATCTATTTTAATTGACAGAACTAAAGAATAACGGGCAAATATTGAAATAATCAATGAAATAAATAGAAACCCTAGGGATTAAAACATAGATATGAGAAATACGCCGAACAGGTAAACAGAACCACAACTAAACACTTAAAAATTTAGAATTTTTGCAGAAAACTTAAAAGGATGAAACCCTAGTTTGAGCACTTAAAGAAGAAAACTTGAAGGCATGTTAGCACACAGTGATTCGGACAAACAGAAATCATAGAAGTCAGAACCTAAAGTATTGTAGTGTTTTAAAATTGGTTAGTAGTAAAAGAACCCAAAAGAATAGCCATGGAAGTTTGAAAATGCTTCAGATACCCAAAGGTTCGACCAACAAACATCAAGAAAACAAAAGACTAATATAACAAAAAAATGTTCAGAGGTCGACTAACCAGTAAAGAAGCAAGGAAAATCAATAATGAACTCAGGATCGTTCCAGGTCTACGGAGATTTGAACCGATTCAAGTCCAAACATTAAGTTTCTTGAAGAAAAGAGAAAGAGTGAGAGAATCTGGCCTTTGACTCAAGGAACGAACCTTGAGACTTTGATAGAAATCATTCACGGACCATAGACAGACTTTTGAAGAGTTTAAAACGAGATCTGGACTAGATCTCTTCGAAATTGTTCCATGAAATCACACCATCGAGCGACCCAGGGAGATAGGAGACATGTAGAGCCCTCGTACAACCATCTGAAGCCATATATCAGACAAATATTATATGGATTAAGGCTGGTTTTGGGTGGTGGCGGTTAAGGTTAGGTTTAGGTCTCAGAGAGAACGGAGAAGAGAGGGTTTCAGGGCGGCTGTTTGGTGAAAATGGCCAGGTTTGGTCGGTTGTTTAGAACTGAAAAAGGAAAGTGTTAATTGTAGTCATTGATCTCTGTAATCAACGACCAAGATTGAAAGGATTTGGTCTGGGTTGGATATTATAGGTTTGGGCTGGGGCATGTTATAAAATTGGGTCAGGGTTTTGTGTTAGGTTAATTGGATTGGGGTTTTAATTGGCCTATTTAATTAGGCCAAATCCGAAATCAAGAGGGCCATTTGTTAAATACCCTATTTAATTGATAAACCTATTTTTAAAAATAATTAATAAGCTATAAAATAAAGATTTTCAAACCTGAAAAATATTTTAAAATAATTATTATATAAAAGGCTATTTTCTGGTAAATAATGTAGTAATGCGTGTGCGGGCTATAATAGAAAATTAATTACAGTTGAAGCATAAAAATACAAAAGTGGCTGTTTGTGCAAAAATTGAAACTTAGTACAAATGCAAATGATAAAAATAGACCATAAAAATTATTATAAAACAATTGTGATGCAATTAATGACTATTTTATAAATAAAATGATGGGAGAAATTAGTTAAAATATTTTTAAAATGAAAAAATTGTATAAAAAATGCTAATTGATGCAAAAACATAGTTTTAAAATATTATGGGAAAAAATTGGGTATCAACACTTCCTGCCTGCTTGCCTCATAACTCAAATAGGGACATAATGGTATATTCCTCTCAACCCAATCAACACCAAGTGTGTAGCGTCCCTATATCTGATGATGAATTTGTCTGTTGGGAACCATTCAAACATCTGTTGCACTTGTTCCTCGGTCAGATTGTCGAAGAACTCTACCCATTCTTTGGTGCTTTCGGGTTGAGCAAATCTGTCCGAATTATAAGTCATTCGCTTTGGGTGATGGAAGGCAATATGCTCATTCCAATCCCTTCACGGAAATTCTTGGTGATACTGACTCATTTGAAGATAATCTAATAACCACAGCTACAGTAACATGTTACAACCCTCAAAATGCTCGATCCGTCTTTGACAGCGCTCCAGAGCCCTGTAGATGTTGCCTATGATCATGGGGATTATAGTGTATGTCTTTCCATTGATCCCTTCCATTAAAGTCTTGACGACCATGGCCAATGTAGTATGGATTCTTTCCCTTTTAATTGGGAGTACTATTAGGCCCAAGAAGCACACAATGAACACAAACACTCTGTGGTGGATGTGTTCCAAAGAAGTGATCGAAAGATCTTCATGGAAGGTACAGTAGGACTTGCTATGGCCATATCTCTCATACAGGTATTAGAAGGGTGTGTAGAATTTCTCCAGGCAATCAAAGTTAGCATTTTTCTTCAGCCCCATCATCTTAAGGTAACCTTTACCAGTACCGTTCTCCCGTACCAACAACCCAAGTCTATCCCAAGTCAGTACCGCAAGTCCCTTAATTTCTTCTAGGAGGGGAGTCATTTCTATGTCATGAAATGGAACACATCCCTTTCACTATCCATAACAAAGTGGCAGCCTCAATCAACCTATTGTTCGGCTGAATGTTTAGTAGAGAAGGTAAATTTCCCAAGTGTTTTTTCATGTGTTTCTTGTCACTTGAGGAAAGGTCCTCCCACCAATCTAGTAGCAATGGTGGAATGTTGCTGACTGTGCCAAATATGGGGACCTCATGCCTCATTTTCTGCAAAAGATAAAGGTTAGGGCTTTCTCTCCTACCAGAATCAACTATTTGTACATTCATGATTAGCATATTGACATTGATTTCTCCAAATTAATGCATAGAACATGATAGTGTCCATTGGGATTATGGAAACCCCGGTGGACTAGGTTTGACCATGATGCATGCAATATTACGATCAGAGTAAGGTTACTATAAGGATCTAGACTGGTACCCTCAAGTAGACAACTTGATGGGTAAAGGCACGGAACTATCAACTGCACCGTTGATCGACTAGTTTTACTGCAAATAAGCCTTTCCAAATTTAAGGGTAATAAATTGGAAGAGCACAACAACTCATCAAGAGTTGCAATAGGATTTGATAAGCACGAGTGAAATATGATGTGAAGCATGATTTATGCAACAATAAATAGCATGTTGCAAGGTATTTTCACGTAGGAGAAATAATAAACGCGGTATCTAAATAATTAAAAGTGAGTTACGGAAAAATAAAACAAAGAGACAAGTCAATTTTAGAAAATAAAAGAAATCATAAATAAGCAGTCAAATCCAAATAAAGGGGAAAGGGTATACGAGATAAGGCATGCTTGGACTAATTCACAAAAAATAAGTTCGTTATGGTAAGAGCCTAAAATATCCCCAGTAGAGTCGCCATGTTGTCGCGCCCCGTTTTTCTCCCCTTTTGATAGGGATTGTCTGGGTTTCGACATTCATGGGAAAATAACTCGTTTCCTTTTTGGGAATTGGGTATTTGAAGAGTTGCCACCCAACAGATTAGGGTGTGTTAAGTCACCTAGAATAATGAACTTGTATAACTAGTTTACATTACCAGAGATTAGGGTAAGGACTCGAAATAATCTTGAGGGGAAGGTGTTAGGCACCCCTCGCGGTCCACAATGGTGGGTCTCGGCCGAACATAACCATGTGAATTAGTCATTTTAACAAGTAAACACTTTCAACACATATTTGCAAGTAAAGGTATGTTTTCACATTCTAATTACATGTACGATTCAGGTAATGGGAGCAAGTGAGAGGTTTGCACAACTTGCACATATATATGTAAAGAAAAGAAGGTATATAAAATTTAAACACATATGGGATTGGGAAAGGGAAGTCTTAGATTTATTAGCCTACATGATCATACCCATGCAATGCCCGACAATTACTCCTCAACGAAGGGCTACACATGACATTATCGCGCAGTCATCATATCTTTTTACTACCTATTACCCTCCCCTTAGTTGTTATATAAGTGAGTTTAATTTAGTGACCTCTAAGAGTGCTACTACCCGTCCCTTCCTTATGGTCCTGGAGGAATTTGGGACCACTAAATCTGGACAGTTCTAGACAATTTAAGGTTTTTAAAAGGTACAAAACTTAGCGATAGGAAAATAACATATAGGACTAGAAAATAAAGACAGGAAGTTGGAAGGATTACATTTACCTCCACACGTATATAGGTAAACAAACAGCACGTCTAAAACATAATTTTTGAAGAAAGTTCAGAAATCCTAAGAACATGATATCTAGATGAACATTACAAAAATAAAACATGCAACAATTGTTTTTTAGGGAACTGGCAGGATCGTAACAAGTTTGCCTACTAGTTTTACAGCTTGTTAAACCTGGATAATTCCACATACTAATAGAACTGGTTTCACAATTATTTAACGCCCTAAGGCTTGCCTGAGTGCATATATTCATTCACATTTCTGAAGAGACATTTTGAAGTCCTGTATTCTATAGGCATGCTTTCTATTAATATTAATTTGAAGGCTATTAAAGAAACGAGTAGGATAACTAATATGACTGATTCAGTACTTACAGGCGTGAGTTAAAATTAAAATGATTTTATACCTTATAGGCATGATTTTTAATTAAAACTCATTTTTAGATCCTATAGACATGGTTTCTATAATTAAAGCTTATTTCAGATCCTATACGCATGATCTCTAATCATGTGAAGTAAAGCAGGCAGAATTTATTTGAACCAAAGGAAAACCCTATAGGCATGTTAACAAAATATGTTTGAACCAAACTAAAACCTATAGGCATGTTATCTAACAAAGACATATTTGAAACAAAATGAACCCTATATGCATGTTATCTAACACAATTCGTTTGAACCAAAGTAAAACCAATAGGCATGTTATCTATCAAAGACATATTTGAACCAAAATGAACCCTATAGGCATGTTATCTACCCAACTTTACCCACCGTGTACAACTACCCTTCTTTTTCACTAGTCACTCCAATATCTGTTTATAATTAATTATTACAAACTAATAATTAAGTATAAATAACATACATAAAATATAAATTAAGCTATATGGAGCACAAAGTATGCCTAAAGCAAATCCTGGTGTACCAAGCCTTCACTAGTCTCAAATGCCAATGATTTCATAGCCCAATTCATGTCCAGGTGTGTCATAATTTCCTAAGTTTCTCAAGGATCCTGGGCAGTGCTCACACCCAGGCTTTCCTCAAATAAAGACTGATTATGTGCAGAACATAATAACCTAAGAATAAGTGAAAGTGATCGACATGATTGAAAAGAGTTTTGGTAAATTGTATAAAGAAGAGCCTTAGGAGTGAAGATATTTTTTTGAAATAGTACTAGTTAGGGTGAAAAGCATGAAAAAATGCATTTGAAATCGGAATGCACGTCATAGAAACAAACAACTTTCAGGAACATTTTGGGGCAAACAGATTCCACACATAGAGAGGGGGGTTGGTGACACATAAAATACACCCTTGTATATAAGCAAAGAGATTCACAAATTTCTCAACAAATTGTAAGTTAATTACAAAGTTTACAGCAAAGACATGTGGAAAACACAGAGATCTTGGACACACAACCAAAGTACTTTCTAGGGCTAGATGACTTAGCAGGATCTCATTAGTAAAGTAAAGTAAATAAGATTTAAATGAACAAACTAGGCAATAACTTCATAAAACATTAATAGTTTAGAAATACTAAACACAGATAGAACAAGCAGAATTTAGACGTGCTGGGGAGACAATAAACAAGCAATGTAGCTAGGACATGCTAGTGAGAAAACAAGATGCATCCAATTATCACAAGGTAGGATCGAGCATGCTAAACAGTAAACAGATCTTTGTGGGTAAACAAACGAGTCATAGCTTATAATAGAACAAACTTCAATATGCTAAGTGAGAGAGTAGTTAGGCAGTATGGTCTAGGCACACTGGTTACACATTGAGCAAGAAGATAGTAAAATAATAAACAAGATTAGAGGTCACAGCTAGTGAACTGAAACAACAAAGACAGATATATTTTGGAATTTGAATTGAATCGGAACATACCATCTAAGGAGAGAATACAAAATATAGAGTAGAGATGGTGCAAATAGCAGCCTTGGCTTACCGCCGGCTAGGTTAGTGAGAATTACAAGTAATATAAGAGAATAGAGAGTTTGAGAGTGTGAGAGTACTGATGAACTAATGTTCGTCCCATTTCAAAATCAGAATGGGAGATTATATAACACTTAGCAGAGTAAGATAAATAAGGCAAAGGAAAATTAAGAGTTACAAATAAGGTATGCAAGTAAAATCAAATATTTAATTGGGGCTAAACTCAATAAAATAATTCAACAGAATTCGGAAAGCACCCCTTATATTATCAAGAATTAATTAACATCCAAGTTAGAGGTTTGATAACGTAAATAAATCAATCAAAGCCCATCTATGAGTCGGTTAAAGCAATTAAATCTCATAATTCAGGCTAATAAACCAATTAAGCCAAGTAGTACCAATCAGGAGTCAAAATAAGAAAAAAGAAATCACAGAGAAGTACCAATCTCGGCAAAAAAAATAAATAATTTGAACCCTAATTAGGCAAATAAAATCAGCCAATCTCTTTTAATTGACAAAACTAAAGAATAACAGAAAAATATTAAAATAATCAGTGAAATAAGCAGAAACTCTAGGGATTAAAATATAGATATAAAAAATCAGTCGAACAAGTAAAGAGAACTACAGTCCAACACTTAAGAAATTTAGAATTTTTGTAGAAAACTTAAATGAATGAAACCTAAGCTTGAAAACACTTAACGAAGAAATACTTGAAGGCATGTCAACACACAAAGATTCGAACAAATAGAAATAATATAAGTAAAAATCTGAAGTATTGTAGTGTTTAAAAATCGGTTAGTAGTAAAGAAGCAAATGAACCCAAAAGAATAGCCATGGAAGTTTGATAATGCTTCAGATACCCAGAGGTTCTACCAACAATCAACAAGAAAACAAATCCTAATATAACAAGAAATGTTCAGACACCGATTAACAAGTAAAGAAGTAAGGGAAGTGTTTTAGGAAAATCAACGATCAACTCAGGATCGCTCCAGATCTACGGAGATCTAAACTGATTTAATTCCAAACATTAGGTTTCTTGAAAAAAAGAGAAAGGGTAAGAGAATCTAGCCTTTGAATCAAGGATTTGAACCGTGAGACTTTGATAGAAATCATTCACGGACCATAGACGAACTTTTAAAGAGTATAAAACGAGATCTGGACCAGATCTCTTCAAAATTCTTCCACGAAATCACATCATCGAGCGACCAAGGGATATAGGAGACAAGTAAAGGCCTCGTACAACCAAGGGAAGCCATTGATCAGGCAAGGATTAAAAGGGTTAGGGTTGGTTTTGGGTGGCGGCAGCTAGGGTTAGATTTAGGTCTCGGAGAGAATTGGAGAGGAAAAGGGGTTTCAAGGTAGCTGTTTGGAGACAATGGCTTAGGGTTTCGGGGGTTAGGTTAGATAAAAAAAGGAGGATTTGTTTTGGACCGTTGATCTCTTGAGATCAATGGCCAAGATTTGTTACGGGTTGGGGTGGGTTATAAAATTGGGTCAGGATGTTTTGTTAGGTTAGTTGGGTTCGAGTTTTAATTAGGCTAGGGATGTATTTGATTGGGCCAGGGGTCCGAATTTAATTATAGTCAAAGGTGCTATTTCTTAAATACCCAATTTAATTGATAAACCAATTTTTAAAAATTTACTAATAGGTTGTAAAAATGATTTTCATGCATGGAAATATTTTAAAATAATTACTTAATATTTTAAAAAATATATAAAAAGACTATTTTCTTATAAAATAATGTAGTAATGGGTGTGTGGGCTATAATTGCAAAGTAATTACAATTGCAGCCTAAAAATACAAAAGTGGCTGTTTGTGGAATAATTGAAACTTAGTGTATGTAGTGAAATTAGAGGGCCTAATTTTTTTCTATAAATTCATTTCGGAAGGATACATCGAGACCCCGAGGATGCAAAGTTACGGCCGAGCCCCCTTCCTCGGAGCTCGTCGAGGCCAAACTCAAAGAAGACGAAAATCGAGGCAAGAGGAAATGCGGAACTCCCAAGGCACATGGAAAATTAATGTATGTTGTACCATAATTAGATTCACCTCCTATATAAAGGGAATACTGACAACCTTGTAAGGGGCAGCTATTGCTTCGACAACTCTACTACAGATCAATAATATCTCTCTCTCTCTCTCTCTCTCTCTCTGTTTCTTCTCTCTAACCTGAGGCCACTCTTAGCATTTATTGCCTTCATACTTATTCTTCATATGTTGCTTGTTATTGTCCATAAAGTGTCTTCTCTAATTATATTCTAACTGTTATCCCTCTCCCGGTTATCCCCGATAGCTCGAGCTCGAGGCGAATATCGACCTCGAGGCCTTTCATCGACTCATCTGAAGCCCGGGCAGCAAGCTCCTCAGTTTGATTAATATCTCGTTTTAGCTCGTATCTCATAGTTAAAACTTCATACTTTTAGCATCAACCCCTCTAACAACTAGCATAAAAATAGATCACATATTTTTAGAGTCCCATTTGCAAATTTAATTGTTGTTACCAATTTCACATTAAACAGTTTGGTGCCTACCGTGGGGCTAAAAATAATAGTGACTATTTTCTTACTGGTGTCATCACACAAATGCAAGTTATCTTTCACACATTTTCTTGTCCAAGATCCTTTCAATTCAGGTCGAAATGTGTGGCTCGGTAAATAGAGTTAAGAACAACAACCTCGAAAACCACTGGGAAAACGGTGTGGATGTTCTGGCTATTGGCATGCCGCTACAAAATCCTGATAATATGACCGGACTGATTTTAGCAGACGAGGATTCACAGGACACGAAACAGGTCAACGGAGCCTCGCACACTGACAGGAACATAAGACGCGACAACCAACAGGAAGCCCGAAAGACCCCAGCTCGGGAAGAACATAAAGCAACAACGGATCAGTAACCGATCCCTCCATCGTGAAAATACTGGAGAACCTCGCTAAAAGTATTGCATCAGGCGAGAAAATGATAGCATCCAATGATAAGAAGGTCGAGACTTATAACTTTAGAGTCGACCGAACTCCGGGTGTGCCCCTGATCTTGAAGGGTGCAAATTTGAGGAAATTCATGCAACAGCCATTCCCAGAGGAAGCAACTCCAAAACCCATTCCAAAGAAGTCTAGAATGCCTGAACCCTAACTACAATGGTACCATCAAAACAATGGCGAGAAGGCCCGACGCATCCAAGACCGAGCAAAGGGAAATTGAAATGCTGCGAAAATTTGCATCTCATTCCTGGATGGATGAATGGGATTACCCCCGATCTCAGACGACTGGGCGATACAGGCCTTCACTCAAAGCCTAAACGAACCAAGCCCAACGATTTCAAGGCAGTTAAAACAAAGCTGGATCAGGTTTTCAGCCAAGACCTGGTTGGATGCCCATGCCTGACATCGTTGCAAATCAGGATCGTAGACAACCAGCCAGGAGCCCCCTCGAGCTTATTATAACCAAGCAAGCCCCCGACAAAGAAACCGATGCCAAATAGCGAAAGGTACCGCCCGTACATCGCAGATAGAGCAAATGCCCCATGACGCAACCTACCTCGCAACGATAAGATAATGGATCGGGGTATATCCTCGAGAAATCTTTAATAGAGCCAGATTCGGTGTGTGCATAAGGCCAAAAAGGGCGCCTCACCCGTCAAGATACAATTTCAACATCACTATATTAGACATCGCATTAGCCATCAGCAAAGTCAGAAACACCAAATGCCTCGGACCTATTCAGTCGAGTTCCCTTCAGAGTAACCGCATCTTGATATATGAACGACATAACACACACATCCGGAGAGCCAAAAATGGCCACCAGCTCCGGAGGAAAATAGCCAAGCTACTCAATAAAAGTCACCACCGAGAACTATCAAGCGATCGGGCTCGAGTTCAATTACGAGCAAGGAAGGCGGCCAAGAAAAATGAAGTAAATAGGCCACGACGTATTGCCACGATCGTGAAAGAGAGATGACATTCCCCGAGAACTCATAAGAAGAAGAGCAAAAATGCTCGCCACCAAGAGAAAAACGGATTCGGGGATATATTCCCGAGGACTCCCTCCCATTAAGCAAAAAGGACATCAAGACCTTGTCTCGGCCTCACACTGACGCATTGGTAACCTTCTTCCTCGTTCGATCCATTTCAAATAAAACATGTGCTCATGAACTCACGTGGCTCGATCAACGCTGGCGAGCCAAGGATGACAGGGTAGCTCGGATCACCGAGTCAAATCATGCCCGCCTCCCGAATCTTTGTCGGGTTCCAAACGACGATCGTAACAACTAGGAAAAATATCGTTCTCTCACTTCGGCATAGCTGGTCCGGACTAGAACGCCAAGTTTTGAGTCATTAAAAGGTGTACAAGTCACGATCACCTTATTTAGATGTCCTCCCTTCGATAAAAAATGAAATCCCACTCAATGGACGGAATTAGAGCTGTCCCCCGAAAGCGACATGTGGCAAGGGGAAAGGTCGCATCACATAACGTATCGCCAGTACCAATATCTCCACTCTCAAAAGAGTTAGAAGGATAAGCAAACCACGCCTTCAGCCAAGACCGGTTAAACACAAGTGGAGGTCTGTACTAGAGTCCTCACTCCAAAATGGCAGGGACATATCGGACCTCGAAACGTTGCCTACGCGCCCTACTGTAAAGGTAAAATTGCCTCCCCCCTTTATTGTTTTATACTAACCTGTATGTAGACACTTGGCCAGGGCACTCAAAAGTGTTAACCCTACCAGGATATCCCAAGGCAATAACGACAACCGTCGCACTCTTTCCCCTTGGTCGGACTTCCGCCTTTGAGAGGGCGTCGCCAGCAAGGTTCCCAGCAGAGCAACATTTCCTTTTGCAATCAACCTCGAACCATGGATGACAACTCCCTTAAGGAAGCCGTCCGCTCGGAAGGGCCGGGGAATGACAGACTAAGTTGCAATAGGAAATCATGTACCGTGCCAAACAGTCAAAGAAGCCGTACCCGTGTCGGCTGAGCTCACGACAACGAAACAACATGTATTTGCACCAAGCAATTAAAGAATATATTCTAGCATCTCGTGCTCCAAAAAAAAATTGACATGCTCACGGCAAGGATTCCCTATCTATCTAGTACATCCCGAAATACTCGAAGAGTTAGCGTCAACAGTTTAAGCACCGGCACGACCCCAGGGTTGAAATTCCATGCTTATAAGGCCCTGACGAGGCAATTCCAAGCTCACGAGTACCGGCCTTCGAGCCTAAGAAAACTCGATTACTCGTAGACTGTCGTCAATCTCCATACACTAGAAAACCTGATACCGTAAGACCCTAAGTGGGCAGACTCGGTCAAGCCAGGTATATTTTACATAGCAACAAAAATTGTACTACCTTAAAAGGCATGAGAAATTGTAAGACCTCAACATGCATGATAAAATGTAAGACCTCAACAGGCATGAAATTTTTTTAAGACCTCATTACAGGCATAAAATGCAGTATCGAAATTTAGGATATATGTCGCATTTGTAGGACTCCCGAAAGGGCATCCCCTTGATATAGATGCCTAAACTATCACTCGGGATCAAAAATGGCTCCGGCCAAACACATATGACTATGGTCAAAATGATTGCACCAGCCAAATTAACGTGACTCGGGGACGCTTGACTGTCGCAAACAAAATCACAGGCCATCACTTCGAATCGACTTCAAAAAAACTGGTTAAAACAGGATACCCTTAATAGGCAAACGAGCTTCGACCATGTCAGCTGTAAATCACAAGGCTTCAAGCTACTCAGCCTACGAGCTAAAAACCTTCCGAGGTGCTTGAAAATCGCCGGTAACGACTTAAAATTGAGATTTTTCCCGAAATAAAGAGGGGTAAGGCAAAATCATTTCAAAAAGACCTTAATTATTGGAAAATAAAGCCTACATATGCCTAAGGTCATAAATGTAAGAGCCATAGTCTCCAGCCAAACAAGCCTTAGGGCCACACACTAACGACCAAAAGCGTAAGAGCCACTACCGCCAACTAAAAAAATTGAAAACTTGAGTATTAAAACGAGCTCGATTCGTAACCCCATTTGGAGACTAGATCCAAAATAGTTTACTATACATGGCTAAGGGCACAATGTAAGAGCCATCGTCACCAGCTTAACAAGCCTCAGGGCCACTTACTTGAAAGGTTGCTTCGACCCAAGGTGTAAGCGCCATCATCATCCGCCCGTGCAGACACAAAAAACTTGAGGTTAATTTAAGTTTGAATCAAAACCTGATTCGGAGACTAAGCCCAAAGAACAAAACATCAGACCTCGAATGCCAGCTTGCGCTAAAAGTCGCATTAGCTACACCATGAAAGAGCCTCCGGACCTGCCTGATAAGCTCTGCAATCATATTGTTTATCTAAGGATCCTCGCTGAAACTCCGAAACCAGTCCGAACAAAAGCAAATCAGAAAAGGATATATAAGAGATAAACTCAGGTTCTCTTTTATTCACATATACTAAAGTGTGTTCTCCATCTACAAAACATGCCTTACAGATGGCGTATACAAAATAAAAAAGTGTACACTCCGCTTTAGAAGGATACGACCTATTAGCCTCATCTTTGCTAGCAAGAAGCGACCGAGCATCACGCTCGTCCGCCCTTGCTCGAGCTAGCTATTTCGAGAGAACAAAGCCCCTGCCACTGACCTCTTCAAGTACCTTTCTTCGGGATCTGCAATAAACATATTTCTCGACCCTCTTTTCACGGTCAAGGGCCTTCTTCAACTCATCTTGGGCATCATTTGCATCCTTCATATGAATTTCCATGACTTGATCAGCCTTAGTCCGATTCAATGCTGCTTCGGCCCAAGCATCGACAAATTCAGCCCTGACCTTCGAGAGTTCAGACTCGAGCCTCGAGATTATATTTTCTTGAACTAAAGTTTTGTCACAAGCCAATTAGATTTAGACCTCAAAGGCGGGAATTTTAGCCAAAACACCCTTCTCCTCTAAATAATGAGTCTGGACTTGAGCCTTCAGTTCACCGCAAGCATTCTTGACTTGGTCGGCATCCCCCCTAATGTACTTTAGAGCCTCCGTCTTTTTATGTAACTAAGATAAGAAAAATCATTAACCTTAAGTATCAAAAATGCAAAAAACATATTATGAGAGGTTACCTGCTCCATTAAATAGCTCTCGTAACTCGAGCTCCGGTATGCCTCGTATAGCCAGTGCATCAACTCAACCTCCTTCTCCTCGCTGAGGAGCCTGAGGGAATCACCCTCATCCAGAGCCTTCTGAAGCATAGCCCATGACAGAGCAACTCAGACCTGGGCCAATCAAAGGTCTGTAGAAGAGAAACTTAATAGGGAAGGGAATACACAAAGTACAGAAGGACTACGCTGAGACTCACTATGAAGTGAAGCCAGCGGACTTCTTCGAAGGCTGAGTACATGTTAGATGGTCCAGCCCCTTCGGCCCTAGAAGAACCAACCTCGATCGAGGCATGTTCACTCGGAGGAACCGCCGCTCCGGAACCAAAGACTCTAGGAACAACAGGCTCGGGCAATGATCTCTCCTTGAAGACATGATCTCGTTTTGCCCCGCTAAAAGTTCCATCACACTGCAAGTGTAATTCCCTTTTATCACTATCATCCCTAGGCTCGGAGGCTGACAAATCCTCCCCTCTCCGGAGGAAAATAGCCTCACCCCAATGGATCCTTCGATACCTACGATGGAAAAGCCAATACAAAATAAAGGGGAAAAATATCATCTCAAATATACGAAGACCAAGGTAAAAGAAACGTACACACATACCTAGGTATTTTGCTTCCCATCTGCCACGAAACATTGATCGCCACTTACGCTCGCCGCATGTCGAATGAGTCGCCAACCTCCAGACCCAGCTAGGAAATTGGGAAATTCGCCTAGCGACCAAAAAGTTGCTGCATGAAAGAAGGAAACACAATTACTAAATTGGCTTTTGCTATAAGAGAATCTAAGAAATCTCGAGACACTACACTCACGCATAAAATTCCATCCCTCAGGAAAAGGCATGAGCTCTACGAGGATAACGTCAGTTATCCGGACCCGGATGAATTGACTGACTCACTCTCGATCAACATCTTACTCATTAACAGCAATAAAGGGCATGTATGAATGGCACCACAAGGTTAGCATTCCTCGATGATGAAAGGGTCGGTACAGCCTGACGAGGTGGCTAAGCGTGAATTCGAGCCCAGCCTTCTCCGTAAAGTAACTCATCATTAACACTATTTGCTAAAATAACAGATGTATATACGCTAAATTAACTTGATACTTCAAGCAGAAATCAAGCAAGACCCTCTTAGGGGTCTTAGTGCAAAAAGGTATAAGTATACATTCAGGAATCCATCAGCGGAGTCCGTAATACTCTCATCCGGGGAAAGCACCTCTAATGCTACCCCCTCTCTCCAATAGTATCTCCTTATCATCTCCAGATGTTCCTCCTTATAGAAGAATAGTTTTCAGGGTAAACTCCCGTAGATCCTGAGCACCGGGAGTGGAACTCTCCCCTCCCTGCTGGGCCAGCCCTAAAGTAGCAGTCATGGCTATGGTAGAATCGGCAGACTGAAGCAAGGATCTACACCAAAACTTTTGCACTTAAGGTAACGAAGGACCCGATGTCAAGGTTGGAGGATAGCTATTTATAATAATGGGTTCTTCAAAAAGAAGCAAGAGCCACCCCAAACATATGTGGGAGATAGAAACGATTCGCCTATACAGGATAAGCCCCGAGAGGCCAACGACCTCGATACAGATCCCGAGGTGGTACCTGACCCTAGAGACCTCCACCAAAAGGAAGTTAGGCTCTGAGGAGCCAACATCATTATCTCCAGTCCCGAGGTGGTGCCCGACCTCGAGGACCTTTATAAAAAATAAGTCTAAATTCGAAAAGCCTTCAGTGCTATCATAGAGCTCGAGGTGGTATCTAACTTTGTGGTTTTATTTTCTAAAAAATAGAAAAATAAGCACTTCAAGATTCACTCATAAGGGCTCGACTTCAGGAAGTTGCCTAAATATGAACAATCCTACCTTACAAGCCTACCTACAAACACCTTAAAAGGTGGTCTACGTCAAAGCTCAAAAGTAAAAACTCCAAGTGCTAGAAAGTTTTTTTCTTAGCTGCCCTATCTCCATGAAACTCGGAGGGCTTGATTAAGGCTTGGATTGAGGTATGGCAATGGGCTCGAAAAAGAGCCATTTTAATCGGCCAAAGTTTGGGAAGAGTGCTCACACCTGAGTTAGATATCAGCAATCATCAACAAAGTGAAACATTCAAAGTCCTCAAAGTATGTAAGAATATACAATAACATGGAAAATGTCAAAGATAATAATCGAAAAAGTATCTTATTATTCATAAATATTCATTTACAAAGGCCCTCGAGGGATCGTTACATATAATTACAAAAGCATACGGAGGAATCTCTAAACAGAAATGAAATAATAAAAGGGATGTGAATGGTGAAAGCCTAGATCTTATTCCATGCTCGGAGGTCCATGTCAACAGCAAAATCCAACTCGGTGTCAGCACCTCCGGATGTCATCTTCCCCAGGCGCATGACCTCAAAGAAAATATCTTCCAAAAATGCCCTCTCCTTAGAAGCTCTGCCCCGACCTTCCACATTGATATCCCTAAAGGATAAACCAAGGAGCAGGGAGGGATGAAAAAATGCAATAGCCCATTGAAGGTCGAGGACCCTCACTGGCCAAGAGAACCGCGAAGATACGGCGGACTTGGCGAGCCTCGGCTTTGCTTGCACGGGTACCTAAAATCTATTTCTTGGAGCGTTGAGTCGTGCAAGTTACCGGCTCGGAGCAAATATCGACGTTGAGCCGGGCTATGAAGGTGAGTAGCGGTGTATAATTCGAGCCGCCTCTTGAGCAGTGGTATATAATCTGAAGAGCCTTTTATGAGCAAGGAAAGTTTATCCCCATATGTCATCATGTCGATCAAATAGGGGCAGTGATAACAGATGTAATAGTTACCACAGCAGCGACCGAGCGGCAGAATCATGTTCGACAAAGGGAAGCTCCGGTAAAAGGCCACGACACAGCCTATCAAAATGATGCCAAATGACCTTAAGGCACAGACCCCAAACGTAACGTTCAATGATAGATAAAGATGATAAGAAGAAATGGATGAATTAGAAGATAAACACACTTAGATAGAAAAACCAAGCCAGAGCACCCCTATTTATAAGGGGCAACGACGTGGTCATCGAGCCTTTGGCAGACTGATCAACACATGCAATTACTGTATCTTAAAAGAACCAAATTGAGGGTAGTACTTTCACATTGGAGAGTAGGAAATGATAGTGCATTAAGTGATGTCGAAAACACAAGTCTATGAGATGTGCCAGTAATCAGAAAAGATTACGCCATAGGTTGAGTCATCAGTATGATGTCGCCACAAGAAACTCGAGGGGTCGGGTGTCATAATAGTTTCCCATCACTTCGTTCTGAGAAACATGGAGACTATCTGTATGCGGTGAAATAAGAGGGCCTAATTTCTCGCTATCAAGTTATTTCGGAAGGATACCTCGAGACCCCAAGGATGCGAAGTCACGACCGAGCCCCCTTCCTCGAGGCTCGTCGAGGCTCGACTTAAAGAAGATGAAGATCGAGGCTAGAGCAAATGGGGAACTCCCAAGGAACATGGCTAAGTCTGACAAAGCCGGTCTATCCATAGCCTAAATCAAGGTGTCGCGTCTAGCTGTCGCATCTCCATGCTTTTATAATTAAAGTATGTTGTACCATAATCAGATTCACCTCCTATATAAAGGTAATCTTCACCACCTTGTAAGGGGTGGCTGTTGCTCCAACTACTCCACTTCAGATCAATAATATCTCTCTCATTCTTCTCTCTAACTTGCTCGCTCTTATTAGCTCGAGGCCACTCTTAGCATTTATTGCCTTCATACTTGTTCTTCATTTGTTGCTTGTTATTGGGCATAAAGAGCCGTCTTTAATTATATTCTAACTATTATCTCTCTCCCGGTTACCCCCGATAGCTCGAGCTCAAGCCGATTATCAACCTCGAGGCCTTTTATCGACCCGTCCAAAGCTCGGGCAGCAAGCCCCTCAATTTGATACTGTCTCGTTTTAGCTCGTATCTCATCATTAAAACTTAAAACTTTTAGCATCAACTGCTCTAACAACTAGCATAAAATAGATCACGTATTTTTAGATTCTCATTTACAAATTTAATTGTTATTACCGTTTTCACGGTAAAGACTTAGTATAAATGCAAATGATAAAATTAAACCACAAATATTATTATAAAACTATTTGTGATGCAATTAATGATTGTTTTATAAATAAAATGCTAGAGAAATTAGTTAAATATTTTAAAATACAGAAATTGTATTAAAAATACTAATTGATGACAAAGCATTGTTTTGAAAATATTATGGAAAAAATTGGGTATCAACAATAAATAGGCACAGACAATCTATGGCCATTCAATCAACAGCAATAAACACGTAGTTGAATAAGTAGAGAAATCCAACGACTCAATTATATAAAAACATAACAAGAATTTATCCTACAAAAAGTTCCATCAAAATCCTAGATAAAAAATTAGTTATTCATAATAGTATGTAAAACTACAATACTAAAATTCATAACCAACAATGAAAAAATAGGAAGAGGAAGGAAAAACTCGTAGAAGAATTCCCAGCCTTGGTCCTATTGTGTCTCTGCCTCCTTAGGTCGAATCTGTGTCAAAAGTATGCCCAACCCCTTAAAATATCATTTTCCATGTATATATACCAATTAGGGCCGGGCCCAAACAATTATACCTTCTCATATACGAAAAAAGACAATTTTTAGGTCTGGACGCTCCCGGTCACGGACTGAGCGCAGTATTTTGCCAGTGCACTGCCTCAGTCCGCGGTCGCAGTTTCAACCGCATTTTTTACCTTGTTTCATTTGGAATTTGGAAAAACATAAAACATGAAAGTTGTATCCCTTTGAGTTAGCTTTTAAGACATATTTATTTTGCCCAAATGAAGTTCGGAGAAAAGAGTTATGTCTATTTTATTGGACAGTGCATAATATGCCTAATTGAGTCTTCCTTTGTTCATAACTATCAAATTTGACCCGCGAACACGATCCCGACTTAATTCCTAGGGTTTTTACTCAGATTTCAAAGCTCCAAATCACAAGAATTCATTCCATAACATCTATATTGCCCGAAATCACTCCTACAAGTCATAAAACACACCATTAGTGCATAACACTAGAGATTAAAGATCAAACGCAATTAAAGTGCAGTAAATTAGAGTATAATAAGCGATTAAAATATGCAATTAGAGACTATCATCATCGACTCTTCTCAAAAATTAAAAGAAAGCTTGCTCGAGTTCAAGGCAACTACATGGGCAGACGTCCACAATCGTTGCAAATCAAAGATATGAATAAAATTAGACCAACTTGATTTCTCAGCATCAACCAAGGGTCGGGATCTAGAAAAGAACAAGGATAAGTCAAAGGATGATTTTGATGCAGATCGCTGATCTTGGAAGGGCTAGTTTTTGCCCTACAAAAGGGCTGAAGGATGTAGTAGAGGTTTTTTATCGGCAGACAGGTTCTCTCATGGTAGAAGAACTGACCGCGTTTGGAATAACAGGTCATTGCATCACAAAGAGGTATCAGGCTCCTGGGATTCGACCTACCTAGACTGTCCGAGTATAAATTCAATGTCAGCATGGTAGAACTGGTATCGATGTTGAGGAATATTAATGAAGCATGGTTCATGAGGTCGATAAGATACAATCCCAGTCAGAAAGATCCTAATCTATAGTGTGAGTATCATGGGACTAATGGCCACCGGACTGGGGACTGCTGACATCTGCACGAGGAGGCGGTGACATTGCTGAAGAACAACCATCTTAGAGAGTTCTTAAGCGTCCGGCTAAAAATAACTATGGCCGTAATCGGGATAACATAGAGTTCTCAAAGATAGGAGAAGATCCTTCTCGACTAACAATCAACCTGATTTTCAGGGGGGATGAGATCAATGGTATAACCTTTTTAGCAACAAAAAAGACAAAGGTATCAGTCACTCATATAAAGAGACTCCAAGTCTAGAATCGCACAATAATGCCGTGGTAATTTAATGGACCAATGAAGTTTAGGAAAAATCATTTCGAGAGTGATGGAGCAAGCCAAGTTAACCAGAAGCATCATTATGGCTACAAAGCTCCTCGCCAGGTTCAACTTAGCAAATGTGACAACCCGAGAGGAGATCTTGCTGCCTATGAGGCCGAAGGGGTCATGAAAACTACCGTGTTTGAAGTGGTAGATAGAGACATAGGCTACAATATAATTCTTGGCAGGCCGTGGCAACTTGAGATGATGGGTGTGTTGTTAACATACCACCAACGTTTGAAATTTCCAAATCTAGAGGGAATCAAAAAAATTAGAGGAAATCAACCGGCATCAAGGTAGATGAATGTGATCTCAGTTTCCAGCAGTAAAGGGAAGGAACATGCAACATAGCAAATACAGGAATCGATGCCCTCTTCCAAACCAAATAAAGTTGACAATGGGGAGGAGCCGTCGAAATCCTATTAGGTACCATGCTATTTCCAGGTACCAGAAGAAACAAACATAACCAAATCCTTGGCGAAAGAACTCAAACAACTCACATTGTTCGAGAAGTTCTTAAAGAGGAAATTGCACTTGGGGACAGGATTAAACCATGAGGTCAGGTTAGGATTTATAGAATTTCTTAAAATTAATGTTGATTTTTTTGCGTGGTTGCATGTAGATATGACATGTATTCCGCTAGAGGTGTCCATGCACAAGTTAAGCCTGGAACCTAATATCCCTCCAGTCTGGCAAAAGAAATTCCTGATTGCCGACGTCAAAAATAGGTTTGTCAAAGAAGAGGTAACTCGATTGCTTGATATCAGTTAAATCTGGGAGATAAATTATCCCAAATGGCTATCTAACATAGTAGTAGTTCAAAAAAATAATAATAAATTTTGCATGTGCATAGATTATAAGGATCTGAATGATGCATGCCCAAAAGACTTATTCCCATAGCCAAACAATGATCAAATGATTGATGCAACAGTCGGGCATGAGTTCATGAGTTTCCTTGATGCCTACTCAGGGTATTATGAACTTTGACATATGTGCTACAATGTGATGCCTTTCGGGCTTAATATCATCGGAGCCACTTATTAGAGGCTCGTGAACAAAATGTTCTAAAAGAAAATAAGGGAAACAATGAATGTTTACATAGATGATATGCTGGTTAAGTCATTGAACGCAGGTCACCATTTGAAACACCTCCAAAAAACCTTTGACATCCTAAGGAAGCAAAACATGAAGCTTAATCCCGAAAAGTGTGCATTGAGAGTCAGCCCTAGAAAACTTTTGAGTTTCCTTGTGTCAAAAAAGGGGATCGAAGTAAATCCCTACAAGACAAAAGCGATTAAAGACATTCTAGACCAACTGATAAATGTGAAAGAAGTCCAAAGTTTAACTGGAAGACTGGCCGCTTTAAGTAGGTTCATTTCTCGGTCCTCGAAAAATGCCAATGCTTTTTCTCACTTTTGTAAAATAAGAACTACTTTAAATGGACTCTGGAATATCAATAGGCTATAAAAGATTTGGAAAGGATTTTATCAAGCCCTCTGTTACTATTGAAATCAGAGAAAGGTGAACAATTGCTAATTTACTTAGTAATCTCGGAGGTAACGGCACGTTCCGTTCTAGTCGGGTAAGATGAAGGACTGGAACTAGCCCGGGGACTAGACTCTGAGGTTATTGAAATCAAATGTGATTCCAAACTAGTTGTTCACTTTGAAAATGGTAATATCAATTAAATTTGTTGATAGTACTCTAAAAATACGCGATCTATTTTTGTGGTAGTTATAAAGCAGTTGATGCTAGATATGTGAGACTTGGAGATAAAATAAAGTTAAGTAGAAATATGTAATGAAACCGATACGTTAGTTATTCGGGGACTCGAGCTTGTCAATTTGTGGCCTCGAGGTCGATTTTACTGCTCGGTCGTGAGCTACCGAGGGTGATTGGGATAAGGTTAACAATTAAGAGATATTTAAGGGAAGCCCTTTATGTCCAATGATAAGCTATAGATGAAGAACAAGTATGAAGATAATAAATAAGAGCAACAACAATGGGAAAGTATGTTAGAGAGAAAAGAGAGAGTTCTATATTTTGTGTGGAACAATTGGAGCAACCGTTGCTTATAAAGTGTCAGAGACCCCCTTTATATAGGAGGGGAATCCCAACATAGTACAAAATACATTAATGACAAGGAAATAGGGATGGGACAGCTAGCTAACGGCATGATGTAGGTTGAGACTAACCTCTTCAGAATAGCCTGACAGATTTTATTTGCCCTGGCTGCACACCTTCGGAACTCCCCTCTTTTCTAATATAGTCGTTGGTCCGCACAGCCCAGCGGTCAAAAACCAACATCCCTCGAAGTTGAGCCTCGACCTTGGTCTCTAACCTTGAAAAGAACGTTCACAGGACACCCTAATGACGGGGAAATCGGACCCCCCTATTTTATAATAAACAGATAATCTCCGCATTTTTATGGTGAAAGTGATAAGAAACGACCTTGAATCTCCTCCTCCTATGATACTCTTGTAACGACATTAGTCACAAGGTGCCAAGGAACGATACACACTTAGCCCTTGAAGATCTCTGCATTAACTATGGCAGTTGGTTGTCTTTTGGCCTTCTTTAATGCGCACGTAGGGCTTTTATAAATACTCCTTTTTTTTCTATAGCTCATCATATTACCAAACCCCAGAAAAGTTTTGTTTTTCCTTTTCTTTCATTTTTTTCATAGGAGTGAAACTCTCCTTTTTCTTCCGAAAACTTCTAGAAATGGCAAAAACATTGGCCTCTACTTCTTAGGAGATTGTGGCCTCATCCTCTTCACTTTAATCCCAAGGTGAAGCGACCATACCTCCTCGTGTTGAGGAATGCATCCAAGGATATTTTGTGATGACTTCTGATTTCAAGGTCGAGAGACCTTCTTCGAAGAAAGAGCATCGTGAGCCCGTGATTCGATATATTAGCTTGATAACGGATGTCAGAAAAGTGAGGGATGATTGTTGTTGGGGGGATTCCATGCTTGTGGAGATCCCTACTTGAGAAGAGAATATTAAAACATACAAAGCTGACTTTCTGAGTATGTATACCTATCCATTTATCTTAGGGCTAGTGGGGCCATTCTCGCCCCCGATCAACCTCGTGATTCTCTACTTCTGCCGGCGATATCAAGTAACCCTCGATCAAATTCATCCTTCACTTCGGCACAATATTTTATATGATCAGGTATTATGCAAACATGATCGAGAATATGCCATTCACCCTCAATCACCTGATTAGGATGTATAGCCCTCGTCTCTTATGCGGGGGCCTAAATAATCTCCGCTGTTGAGCCCTGAGGTCTCTCTTTACCTATATCGAGAGGGTTGGGAATGGGGGATAGATATGACAATTTGTCTAAGTAAAGACTTTTGACCTGATCCCGGCGAAAAAGATATTGTTCCCTGAGAGGTGGAATGCGGAGCATAAGTAGACATGTTATCTAGCCTTCCTTTGATTCTCTTTCACCATGTTTCTCCAAGAATTTAACTTTACTTCTCTTGCCATTATAGCCGCACAATCTATCCTAGCGCGATTCCGGATCTCCAGGAACGGGTCGGCCATCTTTATTTGATTTGCCCAGATGCTAAGCGAGTGTGGCATATTTTATCCCAAGTTTGGTGGGTAGACAAGGATCATGGTGAGCTCCGAGCACTACTGTAGTCACATCCTTCAATCTAAGTCGATGTTAGCAGCGTTCTCATTCCTTGTATTTAACTTCTATACTTGGGTAGGTCTGGGGAAGTCCCTTCGATGAAGAGAGCATCACACGTCGAGGGGGATGCCCTAGTGCCCAAAAAAAGGAAGAAAAGGCAAAGGGATCCATCGGACGGTCCGTCGGAATTAAAGAAGGTTAAGGTGGAAGAATCTAAGGCCGACCCTGTAGCTCCAACTCCAAAAACGGTGGGAAATCCTTGAGTTGAAGGTGAGGGGGAAAGTAGCTTCCCGACTACCCCCGAGGGGTGTACAAACTTGGCTGATCCTTGGGCCGTAGGGATGGTGGCTTCTGAGCTGGGGCTTGATATTGTTGTGGTCTAGATTTGTAACGGGGAGACAACGGATGGAGTGTCGAGTACTACCCCCGAGCTGGCTAGTGGCCAGGATTCCCCTAGAGCTGAGGTGCCTTTGATGGTCAATTCGGAGGGGCCCAGTCGTGGGGACCTGGGTAGACAAGGGATGGCCCCGATTGATTCTGATAATGTTATGGTTGTGATTGATTCCCTTCAGGGAATGATCTTACCTCCTAAGGGAGTACAAGATGCCCCACACGAAGAGCCCTCTAACGCAGGTACATCAGTCAAAGACGGAGATGCGCTTGAGAGACTCCCATCCATTCACGAAGGAATTCCTTAGGCCGATGCTTCACTCTTCATTAGTGAGATGAGCATGCTTTGCGAGCGGGTCTGCTTCGATCTTTGTTTTTCTAACTTATCTTTTTTCTTGGCTTCAGGCCAAGGCGCTTTATAGCTAGACTTTCACCTAGTATCATGATAAGGTGACCCGTCATGAGAGGCCTACCTTACTAAACAAGTTACTCAGCCCCTGTTTTCTATTATATGAATTTTTGTTAGATCCCAGTGCTTTAATATCTTGGATCTGATTCATGCAATTTGAAAAGGAAGGTGCCTTGCTGAGGGTCGAGCTCCGAGCCAGCTATGTCGAAGTTTCCAAACATAAACGACATGTGAGGGAGATAACTTCCAAGAAGGATGCCCTCCAGGAGAAAGTGACCTCAGTCGGGCGTCAGCTTAATGAAGCGAAGGAAGATAGTGACAAGTACAGAGGTCTCCATTCCGAGCTGGTAGCTGTCACACCTCCCTTTTTCACTACACCCCTGTAAGGGCATAATAAAGGCAGTTTTTCCAATTAAAGAACAATTGAAACGAGATTTATTTATATTAAGAAATTCAGAGTCACCACTTGGGAGATTTATGGTGTCCCAAGCCACCAGTTAAAAATCCCGAATCGAGGAAAAGAATGACTCTATTTAACAGTCCGCGAAAAGGAATTTTGTTAACCCGGGAGAAGGTGTTAGGCATTCCCGAGTTTCGTGGTTCTAGCACGGTCACTAAACTGTTATAATTTGGCCTATTATCTGTTTTGAGTACATTTGTAAACCTATGTGCATTTTTTATCTTTAAACCGCTTTTATTATTTTAAGAAAAATTCAACGTCACATAAAACATGTTTTGAACCGTGTCACATAAATGCACCCGCAGTCCGCAACACATTTTATATAACATTGTTAGGATTTGGATTTGGGTCATATAAATATGCACACAAGTTTAGGAAAGTAATTTTTAATAGCGCGCCTAAAGCAACTACGTGCTTTCAACTTCGCGAGGGCCATGGAAGATTCACTAAATGGTGCGCCTCTATTTCTAAGGATTCAAATATCCAAGATCAATGACATGAGGGCCGTGCATTTTGAGATCTTGTTTCGGCACGGCACACCTCGATTCCAATTTTAAAGGAAAAGCATTCAACTAAGTGAACTACGACGATTCATATTTAACAGATTAGGTGTCACAACTACACTACGGGTACCATACCCATAGTTAGGATGATTCATTTATGCACCCAAAAGAGAACTTAACGAATTATTAACGTTCTGCTAGAATTTAGCAAACCAACCCGACTCTTAGATCATATACTGTCAAAACCAAACAAATATCCTTAAAAGAAAAGTTAATTTTAGTCTTATGTCTAATAAACCAAATGACTCAACTTGAATTAGTCCACACGGTGAACTTTCCATTTTACAAGACTAGACAACACATAAACAATCCACACTAATCTTTCTCCATAAACCATAATCACTAAAATAAACACATTATCAGAAATCATTCATTTTTACAGAAAATTAACCTTATGCATTGATGTGTTAATCATCTCAATATATCTTTGGGATCGTAAATTTTCCATAAGAAACAAAAATATGAAACACTCAACAACCAACAAAATACTCTTTACAAAGGAATGAAACATATCCTAATAGCAGACAAATATCCACAAAGTTCCCTGATAAACTTACTCAAGCAAAAACATCAATTATACAATGAAAAGTGTCAAACAAAAGCATGCCTTCCGATGTTTAGAGCAGAAAATGACAGAAGCTCAAAAACACATCTACGGTACATTAAACTCATGCCAAAACTCATGAATAATACTTCAAACAAGAAAATGGATCTAACGCTGCATTAAACTCTTGAATAATACTTCCGACCGAAATAATTGGAAGCAAGAAAAACTAACCAAAAGTAAACAGAACCAGCACCGGAGCTACGAGCATTAACCTTGACAACTCGACGACCTCGCCGGACCCAAAATCGAACCAGCGTCTGACCTCAACCTCGAATCTCAGTTTTCGTTCCCTACTCGGTTTTTTTCTGCTACTCGATCTGTTCTTTAAGAGAGGAAGAAGGGTTGCTCTAGGGTTTCCATGTGTGTGCGTGTGTGTCACTTAAGGGTGGTCGTTTGTTGACAGAAGGCTAAAGTTCGCTGGGGGAAAGGGTCTATTTGGAGTTGAGCGGCTAGTTTCAGCTCTTGTTAATGGTTGTCTTCAACTTCCCATGATGACTGATTTCCACTTGAATGCCTTGCTTGTTTATTGGCTAACCACTATCTCTATCACCCTTATCACAGAAAATACCTCTTCTCCGTTCAAACCCAACATCCTCTATTTGTTGCATTGCATGAACTGGCGCTTCCCCAACCTTTGCGTCTCACATGAATCCCAAAGCACTTCCATTGCCCCCACTCCATGTATATGATGTTCTTTCTTGACTTAACCACTGGACTCGGCCTAAAGGTCTATTGCTCCTTTATTTTCATTTCCATTCGACGACCTTGCTCGTTCTTTGACTAACCACTTCCTTTGTCGCCCTTAACACAGAATATACCTCTTCTCCGTTCAAACCCCATACCTTTTATTTGTTGCATTGTTCTTAAACTGACATTTACCAACCTTTGTGTCTCACATAAACCCTAAAGCACGACACTTGTCACCCTCTCATTGCGTATTCTGTTCTTTCTAAAACACTGGTCCTGTCCTTGAGGTCTACGACTCCCTCATTTGCCATGGAAAATTTTGAAGTCATTTCTCACTTGTGCTGACCCGACAGACTCAGGAAGAGGAAGTAAATAAGACAAAAGGAACAGAGTAGAGGACAATGGAAAGAGATGATTCCAAAGAAAAAAACTACAAAGTAGAAACCTATCGGATATGGATACCAACTCTAATAACCATGACATGCACCTGTGGCCTATTTCGTCAAGCAAGCCTGATGTTCAACTCCTGTTATACCCCCAAACTGTGAAACTGGGCTTCGCTATTATGTCATTAGTCATCTTTCACAATCTTCGTTTGGTGATTTCCCATCTTCTTTTCAATCCTTATTTGACTTGTAGCACCTGCAAGGTTTTCACCATCAAGTCTCTTTCATTTCGGTCTTTCTCTCAACTCACCGTCGCCTTATGGTGCCCATGAAGGTTTTCACCAATAAGACTCTCTCATTTTGATTTCTCTCAACTCTCGTCGCCTTACGGTGCCCGTGAGGGTTTTCACCAATAAGACTCTCTCATTTTTCATTACTTTCCTAGTTGGGCCGGAATGTTGCCCCTGATATGAATAACCTCTTCTTGCTTGACTTTGCATTTCTTGAAGACTGATCAGAAACTCTTTCTTTGAACCGTAATGTGAGCTTTCAGATAGGGTTAAAAAGAAAGGGTATTAAAGGCTCAAAACAATTAAGATGGGTTTAAAATTATAACTTTCTGAGTCAGATTTCTTACAACAACTGAAACTTCTGCCCCAGTTTGCTTGGGGGCTTTTGGATTTTTATTATGATGGGACCGAACCGTGAGGATGCCTAAGTATCCTTAAAAGGAATCAGGCCGAATGTAGTTCATGTCATAGAAATTACTTTGTTGTTGTGATATTTCTTTCCTTTTTCTTCCTGTTTCTCTTCTTTTTTTTCCTTTTCTTTTTCTTTTTTTTGTTATTTTTATTTTATTTATTTTTTTGACTTTTCTTCTTTTCTTTTTTTTTTCTTTTCTTATTCTTTTTCCTTCTCTCTCTTTTCATTTTTTTCTTTTCTCTTTTCCTTCACTTACTTTCCACGCTTGTGTTTATGAATTCTGTTACTGATTCCAAAAGAGGGGTATGAAAGAAAATAAATAAGGCTCAAAGGGGTAACAAAGGATAAAGTGTTTAGATAACAGAACAAAATGCCTTCGTCATTCCAATCTTCAAAATATGCCAAGTACAGACAAATGCAATTAATTCAAAGGAAGTCATACATAATATCTCTTGACCGCATCAGAATTGATGGCCATTTCAACACATTTTCCTTCTATGTCTAAAAAATACAAAGCACCATTGGACAACACTCTCGTCACTATGAACGGCCCCTGTCAATCTGGGGCGAACTTGCCTTTGGCCTCAGCCTGATGTGGAAAAATACGCCTCAACACTTGCTGACCAACTTCGAACTTTTGTGGGTGCACCTTCTTATTATATGCTCTCGCCATTCTCCATTCATGCAACTGGCCATGGCACACTGCTGCCAACCTTTCTCATCGATTAAACTCAATTGCTCCAGGCGGGTTTTGACCCACTCATCATCATCATATTCCATTTCATCATCACACTCAACTTCTTGTGTTATTGTTTCAGAATTGGATTGGCTTTTAAGACTGGGCCAAAGATTCCTCATGCATGTCATGACACTGAAACCAGCCTAAAAGGGACTGTACAAGAATGAAAAGAAAAAAAAATATCAGGAATGAAAAGAAAGGGGGAATTGCATTTCATTGAAATTTAAAGATAACAAGGTTTAGCTCATCCAAACGGATGGAACATAGTATCTGAATTACAACCCTGGAAATAATCCAGATTAAGCTGAAAGAAAATCAAAGCCTACCCAAAACTCCCTCCGAATAGGAAGAGGAGTAGTTTTCCAATTGTTGATCTTCATATTCGGCCTGACAAAATGCACTTCTTCATCACCAGAACCTTTCGCAATTTCTACCGTGTTCACTTCATCAAATAGACTTTGGACCCTCTCAAATAAACTCCTCATCAAAGACAACCAAGGTGTTGGAACTGCTGACAATGGACGCTTCACTACCCCTCACTTGACAAAAGTTCTGAAGAGGTATGGGATATGCCGAGAGAGCTGCCATGCTTTCTTTTCCAACTTTGTAGCCTTCTTCTCATCATCCCTTGTAGGCTTGAACCCCAGACCAAATGTACCCAAATTTTTACGTAGAGATACGGGTTGCACAATTCCTTGCAAATATGTGCCCAAACCTTTACCCGTCATAAAACCATGCATCCACATCTCATTAGCTACCATGCAGATCGGAGGTGATAGCCTCGGCCTTGGAATGCATTTTCCTTCAGGAACATTTTTGACAGACATCATTTCGGAAGTTTGATAAGCTAAAGGTCCTTTATCATCTCCGGCCTCAATAAATGGAGCAGATGAATCTTCATAAAGGGGTAAATCCTCCTCCCCACGCACAACTATCTCTTGTTTGTCCCACTCAAATTTCACCATTTGATGTAGCAATGATGGCACTGCCTTAGCTGCATGTATCCAAGGCCTACCCAATAGCAAATTTACGGGGCAACCACGTTTAGCACTTGAAATTCCACACTGAAACCAACTGGCCATATCACCAAATCAAGAGTTATATCTCTAGCAGAACCTTTTCCTTTCCCATCAAGACCTCGAACACTTACACTGCTCATGTGGATTCTTTCGGTATCGATCTTCAACTTTTGCAAAGTGGACATAGGGCAAATATTTGCACTGGATCCATCGCCCACCAATTCTCTGGTGACAAAATAATTTTCGCAGTTCACCGTGATACACAGAGCTCGATTGTGTTCCGTACCCTCTATAAGAAGCTCATCATCCGCAAAAGTGATCTTATTTGCTTCGAAGATCCTGCCAACAATCTTTTCTAATTGATTTACTGTTATGTTATCAGGAACATGTGCCTCTTTCAGAATCTTCATTATGGCCCCGCGATGTTCATCTGATTGTGTCAACAAAGATAGTAGAGAAATATTAGCTGGAGTTTTCCTTAATTGTTCAACAATGGAATAGTCTTGCACTTTCATCTTCCTCAAGAACTCTTCGACCTCCTCCTTGGTCACTGATTCCCTCAGTGGCATTTGGCTACCCTTGAAGAGCTTGGCATTCCTTAGTTCTTTGGAGGTAAGACATCCTCTAAAATGATTCGATCCTCTGATCTCAACCCATTCTTCCTCCACTTATTTACCTTTGTGTGTCTTTATTGCTCGTTTGCAGTTTCCCGGGACCTTCTTTGCCTCAGCCGCTGGCAACTGAGCCATTTATTTAATAACAACAGGGGTAGCAGGAGGCCCTTTCACAACTACAACAGGCTTGCTTGGTATCCCTAATACCACCAACTTTGGCTTTTTTCGACTTGCCCCGACACCATTTGAAGACCCTTCTGCAAATATCACATGTTTTCTAGATAGCTCAACTTGCTCCAGAACCTTAGTTGGTTTTTCAATTTCAATGGGACGCTCGAGATGAGGAGTGCACCAGTATGGATCCGAGGTCTTGAACGTTGGTTTTGTACCATAGTATTGGGCATCAGGAACTTTGAGCAAGGTTTCACTAGAAGATAGAAGGATGTTGGCATGGGGAGGAGCTGCAAAAATGGGAGCAGTTAATGACACACTTGTATTGGTGAGTGGAGCATGAAAAGGATAGGGCAAGGTGCCAGGGTAGTTGTGGCAAGGGTTAAATCCTAGGGCATGTTGGGAGGAGAGTCCAACGGCATTGGGAATCTGGGATTGTGATATTGGTGGGACGGAAGCAAGACTTTCGATGTAGTTGGAGGGGAATGAGGGTAGAGGGTGTCCACTAATCCAAGCCTGGTACATTTCCTCTATCTAACGTTTCAAACTTTGGGCCTCTTCTTTCAACTCATATTCCGATTCGACAACACCTATGTTCGATCCCTTACTAGTCATGGTTGTCTTGCTATTTGACCCAGCGTGCATGGATGACTTGCTCGAATGCCACAAACTAACCACCGGCCTGGACTTAATATAACAAAATAAAGCCATCATGTTAGCGTTAGGGCATTTAACATAAGATAGTCTCAGTTTATGTGCAATGCACCTAGCCATAGTTATGACTTTGTGGGTACAAAGGTCAGTTGGCATCATCCCAATTTGCTCATTTCAACCCTCTCCATTCTTTTATTTCCTCGCCCTTTCTTAGCTCGCTCATTTTCCTTCCCCTTTCTTTATGATTATCGCTCTTTCTCTTCCTTCTTATTTCTCACCTCCCAGAATTTCACCTCTCTCTTTTTCCCTTTTTCTCTCTTTTGTTTTTTTTCTTTTTTTCTTTTTTTTCTTCTTTTTCCTTTTAATAAATTTAAAAAATAATTCGATAGAACCCTACGTAGGTTGCCTATGTATCATGACCTCGCATGAATCAAATCTTTGCGTAGTTCTAGAAGATCGGGAATAAAGTAAATAAACTGACATTCTCTTTTTCTTTTCCCTCCTTTTCTTTTTTACCCTAATCACTACTATGATGAGAAAAGAGAAATAAAAGAAGCAAATCTTTTTTTGAATTTTCTTGATTGAATGTTCTATAACCTATTCTAGACTCAAGCTTAACGAGCATTCTTTTTTTTTTTTTCTTTTTTTAAATTTTTTAAACAAATACTCTATTAAGGAAAATACTAGAAGAGAAAAATATTTTTTGATTCTTTTTTTAGGAAGAAACTCTAAATAATAAACCACAGAAAAATATTTTAATTTTTCAATTGATATCCTGACGCAAGATTTCGAAACAAGAAATAAAAAATATTTTTGGATTTCAATTTTGATTGCCTAAAAGAGAAACTCTGAAAATAAACCAAAGATAGCGTATGTTTTCTTTTTTTCTTTTATGTATAATATCCTAAAGTTCTAAGGAAAATAAAAAGAATTTTTTTTATTTTTTACTAATTTCCCAAAGAAACACCTCAAAAGAAAATCTTTTTGGATTTTGGAATTAACACCTTAAAGACAACTTTTAAAGAATTACTAAAAGAAAATTCTCTTTTTTGAATTTTAGTCCTAATATACTTAAAGGAAACATAAAAATAATTCATTTTTAGTCCTAGATATTAATTGCATAAAGGAAAAACAACCTCAAAGGAATTTTTTTTGTTTGTTATTGTTTTCATTTATGAAGAAAACTTTTAACGGAAATATAAAACGCAAAATCTCTTTCTTTTTTTTTGGATTATTGATTTATTACATACCTTTTCAAATGCAAAATAGAAAGTACAATAATAAAAAAAAATAACAATTTGACATTACTATACAAAACTTAAAGGTAAAAGACGACATAAAAAGAAAATAAATTCAAAACATAAAAATAAAAATGACAAATCTTCTTAAACAACTCCTGAATGAGTGATCCTGCCTAGATGATCCCGAGGTGTCTGTCATGATCAAACTCCGATAAGGAAATCAACACCTGTATGAGAAAACTTAAACCAATACTATGTGAGACAATAATATTCCCTACTAGACACATGCAAGACATGGTTGCGATTATTTTTTCCAAAATTAACCTATGTGGCTAAAAGTGCAAGATTTGGCTAAGTCCCCGCAAAGCCAAGAACCTAAGATTTACTAGGAATACCGGATCCTATGTGGGTTGCCTACGTATCCCGTCCCGAGAGACGAGAATCGGGTTCACGTAGTTCGGGCAGATTGGATACGGGTGAAAATTAGAAAACAACTAACTTAGAGAAAACATATTTTTTGTCTTTTCCTTGAAAATGATGAAACATGCAAACTCTTTTTTTGATTTTCTTTTTCCCATTTTCCTTTTTTTTTTATTTTTGAAAAATGATAAAAGTGTAAAAATCTTTTTGAATTTTTTTCTTTATAACAAAAATTGGCCCTACTTGCTTTATTTTCACACTTCACCATCTTTTTCTTTTTTTTCTCTTTTTTTTTATTTTTCATTTGCCTTCAACTATCATTGGTCTGCCAAATGACCATTTTACCTTTGGATAAATACAACTTGTAGCACATATGATGCATCAAGATGATCCGTTATTCTGGGTTCACCTGTCCTAGACGGGCCCAACCCCTGTATTGAGTCGCCTAAGTCAAATGCACTTGATGCAAACAAGGTACCTACTAGGGATCAGGCATGAGGTTGAGTTATTCTAGGTGCAAAACCTGGGTATATGTTCTAGACCGTGTACCCGAGCGGACAACTCGAGTCAAGGAGGGGGCTACGTACTGGGATCAAAAGGTCATCCGGCTTAGTAACTTGTCCGAGCCTCTTTCTTATTTCAACGTATGAAACTAACAGAATAGGGAGTCTCGACCAGCGATCACATCCCCGAAGATGAGAAGAGAAGGGTTTCGTAACCATTTTATATATACAATTCAGATAATGTCAAAGCGGTAAAAAGCAACATTTTGCACATTAGTCCCAAACATGTAATAAAATCAGATAAACAAATCCAAATACAACAATTATTCCAAGATCGAATTCTGAACCCTGAATCAAAGTTCTGGGTCCTTGTCCCCAGTAGAGTCGCCAGAGCTGTCACACCTCCTTTTTTCACTTACACCCCCGAAAGGGTATAATATATAGAGTTTTTCCAGTTAAAGGACAATCAAAATGGGATTGATTTATTAAGAGATTCAGAGTCGCCACTTGGGAGATTTATGGTGTCCCAAGTCACCGGTTTTAAATCTCGAATCGAGGAAAGGGTTGACTCTGTTTAACAGTCCGCGAACCAGAAATCCGAGTAAGAAATTCTTTTAACCCGAGAGAAGGTGTTAGGCACTCCCGAGTTCCGTGATTCTAGCACAATCGCTCAACTGTCATAAATGGCTTAATTATCTTATGTTAAACAATTATGAACCTATGTGCAAATTTTAATTTTAACCGCTTTTATTCGTTTTCTAGAGAAAACTGCAACGTTATTAAAACACATCTTGAACCACATCACATAAATGCACCCGTGGTTTTGACATATTTTAGCATCATTGAGATTTGGATTTGGGTCACATAAATGTGCGCTCGAGTTTAGGAAAGTAGATTATTAAAATACGTGCCCAAAAAGAACTACGCGTTTGCACTTTGCGAGGCTCATGGAATTTGCTAAATGGCACACCTCGAATTCTAAGGTTGAGTTAAAGCTAACTAAAACGAGAGCCACACAATTGTGATTTATTTTATTTGGCATGGCACACCTCAAATTTCAAATTTTTAGAGGGGATCCAAGACTTTCTTGAGGGCCATAAACTATGGATTATCTAATTATGGCTCACCTCAAATTATTAAAGAAGGAACTCAACCATATAAGCATTAATTAACCAACACTATATCAGGTGCAGACTAAAAAAAACCTTTGGGGAAGGAATTAATGTTTAAACTAAATTTGGGCCTGTTGTGAGGCCCAAGGGTCTGGAATGTTTTTGTATTGCAAATGATCCTCAATCCCACTAGGGCCTATGAAGGAACTCGAATTAAAATAGATTGGCGTTCAGTAAAACTGGGTTCGAACTCATGTATCTACACAAAGACGATTTTATTTGAATTTGCAACCCACAGCGCATCTTTCGTTTCAATGAACAATTATATAAAAGTGACTTTGGACTTCGCTTTCTGTTTTAGTTTGAAAAAATTGACTGAGTAATGCAAATCCATAAGTTCCAATTACACCTGCTCATAATCAAATTGAACTGAAACTGAATCTATTATTGAAAGACTACAGCCTGATCTCCTTAAATCATAATTACCAATACTCAGAAAGCCTAAGAACACACTCAGTTAAGATTAGTGGATGAACATTGACTAATTACACACGACTAACATATTACTGGACTAAAGAATGATTCAACAACTAATTTCAGCAAGAAATCAATTATAATTCAAATCCTTTAGGCATGCGGATGCACCAAACTGGCCATTCAGTCTCACAATAATCTCGATTATATTACACATGACCTTACCTACTTAACTTGAAGCTTGATTAAACAAATGTGGAATACGCGGTAGAATAAGAAATCTAAAAGGAGTCAGGATAGGATACAATGGCTAATACCAAAGCAGAACATGTCAAGTAATATTATCCATTACAAACATATATGCTCAGCTACTCTTACTTATGGCTATTAGACATACAAAATCTTAAATGTATAGATAAACAACTCAAATGACATGTAAGACTGCATCTCAATTACAAGATAGTTGAATAAACAAGGGAATCAAAAGGTAAATCATCTCAAAACAATTTGTATTCAAATCAACCTTCAATCTACAAGTTTCAGCAATCTCTTGCCATTCAAGATTAAGAAAATACCTAGAAAAGAAGTAATAAAAAGGGGAGTAAGGATCAATAAGCTCAGCAACAGCAGCAAAACAGCCCAGATTCAGCCAACTTTCAGTAAAATGGACTCAAAAATCAATGACACAGTAACTTAACCACAGAATCTACCCAGACTTTTCAACAAGAACAAAATTCAGACCATTTATCACACTTACTGAACCACAGATTGACTTAGCAAGTTGAAATTTCAAAATCAAAAATCAATGGAATAGTACTACTTAGCCGTTTCTATACTTCTCTCTTTTTAGCTCCTAATATGTGCCTTCAAAGGCAAGTTTAATGTGCCTTTATAGGCAAGTAAATAGGGCAGCCTTTCAGATTTAGCCTTTTACCCCTTGCCCTTTTTTGAATTTTCCTTTTAGCTTAGGTGACCCTCTTATTATTGACTTGTTAATCAAGCTATACTACCAAAAACCTCAAATTCAAAAAGAACCCCCTACTAGAAGCTTCCTAGGCAGTTACACTAAGATTCCCTAAGTACATTCCCCACATTTCCCCTTAAAACCTTGGCATTCACCTTTTTAACCAACTGGGTCAAGTTGAACCAACATAATGGGTCTACAGAAACAAAATTAAATCCCCATTTGGGCTTTTTGTCATGTAGAGACCAATTGAATCACTTAAGAAACCCGAATTATGGCTGACCCAAAATTTTCCCTAAACAGGGAGGCCCAAAATCCATTCTTTGAAAGCAAACCGAAACAAAGCAAAAGGAATGACTGAATAAACCACATATGATTTTAAAACAACATTTAACTAATCACAAAACTAATTTATTAGATAGGTGATTTAACTAACGATGAGACGACGATTAACTACTAATACAGAGCCTAACACCAACAAAACACAAAATCGTCAGATGTTTCAGCTAACAAGGAGAAACGAGGAACTAATTGAGCTTCAGAATATACGAACCAATTTTGACCAATCCAACAAAAGGGATGAGGAGGAAGATGAATCAATGGAAGGAAATCAACGAAAGAAGAAGAAAAACTTACTCATTCACGCTCGAATGAAGTTACTTTTGATAAGTCAATTGATTTTCAGTCTTGCATGAAGCTAGTGGACTCATTCAAATTATTGACCGGAATAACCTTTAATCGTGTTTTTCAAGTGAAAACACACGAATAAAGGCCATTACAGTCAAAACTCTTCAGAAAACCCACTGATTTGGACTTTGGTTTTTTAGGGCTCCAATCTTCAAATCAAGATTTGAGAAGATACGGGAAGATTCAAAGGAAGTGAGGTATATTTCTGGAATGAGGGGGTTCTGGGTTGTTAATTTGGTGGCGATCGGGGCTGGTGCCGCCACCTTGAGACGGTGGAAACGGGGGCGGCGGGCTAGGGTTTCGGATGGTCTCTGAGATAGAGAGAGAGTTAGGAAGACGATGGGGGTTCTGATTTCGGACAGCTTTATATCAAAAGAACCCCCACTTTGCGACCGTTGGATCACCTATCATCGACGGCCCAGATCTGGTGAACCTTCAAAACGAGGTCGTTTGGTTTTAGTGGTGAAAGGGACCGGGTCAGGAGTGGAATTGGGCTGGGTCTAAGACCGTTTGGACAGGTACAAGGTCATTTGGCTTGGGCTTAAAGACTAGGAATCAATCACTGCCCAAAAATCCGATCCGCTTCGCTTTTCTCTTATTTTCAAATTAAAACTAAAAATAGCCTAAATTAATTCCTATCTAATTATGCTAACACATTAAATTAATTATTCTTAATAAAAACCAAATTGAAAGAAAAAGCTACCAAAGTTCAAAATTAAAATTAAAAAGTGCAACATAAACTATTTTTTGTGACTTTTCCCATTTTTATAAAACAACTAACTTACTAATTAATTCCAAAATACCAAATTAAATCCTAAATGCAAATGCAACATATTTTTTGTATTTTTATTAATTAAAATAAAATAAACATGCACAGATAAATGCAAACAATTAACACAAAAATGCCACAAAATTGTAAACACTGCAAGAAATTGTTTTGTTTTGAATTTATGGGAGTAATTCATATAGGGCAAAAATCACGTGCTCAGAGTAGCTACACTATCTAAGATCAAAGCTGAAGCTGAGGCGCTTGTATCCTTTCATAGAGGGGATGCTATTTCTGCAAGTGCTTGCATCGAGAGGGTGTTTCAGGAGGCTAGTCCAAAATCAACTCAAGCTGTGGAACGTGCTCGGTTGGGATATCGAAGGCAGGCTTTTTGAGGTGTGTTGGGCGGCAGCTCAGGTGGTGCCAAAAATGAGAGTAGAGTCCTGGAAAGGGAAGATGCCATCGATAAGGGGCCACTGGAGGACCCGTAGTTATTGGGATGCAACCCTTAGTGGAGCCATTGAGAATGTAGGCTCGACTACGGATTAGGATTCTGTTCGTCTCCCCCTTTGTATATAGTACTTTCATAGTATGCGGTAAATGGAGATCACATTTTTTTGTATATGTATAAAAGAAAAACTTGTGGCTTTACTTTTTCTATTCCCTTTTCTGAATCGAATTTATCCAGGTGAACTGGTCTCAAATTCGGTAAGAATTCTTAGATTCATGATATGACCCTGGGGCTCATTAGACTGGCTTGGGGGCTCTTACGCGCTCGGTTAATGCGACCTTTTGTATACGTTAGAGTTTGAGCTCATATTCTTTTGCTCAACTATTTTGAGTTTTGTCTTCGAGTCGGGTTTTGACTCAAGCTTATTTGATCCTCAAGCTTTTATTTTTGCATGGGCTGGCAACAATTGATCTTACGCCTTTGATCGAAGCGATCTTTTATGTGCGTGGCCCTGAGTCTTATTAGGCTGGCCATAATGGCTCTTACGCTTTGCCCTTAGGCATATGTAGTTAATTATTTTAGGTTCTGTCTCTGAATCGAGTTACGAGTCAAGCTCAATTTACCCTCAAGTTTTCAGATTTGTGTGGGTTGGCGACAATGGCTCTTACACCTTGGGTCGAAGCGGCCTTTTATGTGTGTGTCCTCGAGGCTGATTAGGCTGGCGACAATGGCTATTACGCTTTACCCTTAGCATATACAATTAGCTATTTTGGTCTCCATCTCGAAATCGGGTTATGACTCGATCTCATTTGATTCTCAAGTTTTGTATTTGTGTGGGCTGGCGACAACGGCACTTACACCTTGGGTCGAAGCAAACATTTATTGGCTTTGTTTTCCCCTTGTTAAGTACTTTTTGAAGTAATTTTTGTCTAACCCATCGTCGGATCGGGAAGAACCTCAATTTCAAGTAATTTCATGGTGATGATCGAGCACCTCGTGAGGTTTGGCTTGAAGGCTGAGTATCTCAAAACCAATGATGTGGAACTGATGTGGTCGAAAATCTTTTGCCTATGTTTAGGGTAGCCTATTTAACCGGTTCTTTTTGAAGTAGATTCGAAGTAATGGCCTGTGATTTTGTAGTGACGGTCGATCGTCCCCGAGTCGCGTTAGTTTGGCTGGTACAACCGTATGACCGTAATCATTTGTGCTTGGCAAGCCACTTTGGTCCTGAGTGAAGTAGTTTAAGCATCTATATCGAGGGTATGCCCTTTTAGAGGTCTTAAAAGTTCAATATACAGCCTTAACTTCAGGATAGAGTTTATTCCTATAGTAAGGTCTTACAAAATTTTTCTTGCCTAGGAGGTTTTACAGGTTTGTTGATACTTGGTACAAGTATGGTTCATGTATTGCTTGAGGTCTTACAGATATCGTTGTTGCTTTAAGAAAGTCTTACGATATTGAGTCTTCCCGCTAGGGGTCTGATGGCCTCGGGTTTTTTAATGACTGGCAAATTGGTGGCAGTCTTTGAGTCATCGAGGTTGTTTTGGCTCGGGAGCCGTTACTCGTGAGCTCGATATTGCCTCGTAGATGACTTTCAATTTTTGAGATTCCGACCCTAAGGTAATGCAATTTTCGTGATATCGCCTCCAGTCTCCGAGTTGTTGAGGGTATTCTGGCTCGGGAGCCATTAATTGTAAACTTGATATTGCCTCATTGAGGGCTTATGATTTTGGAGATATCGGCACCAGTCCCCGAGTCGTCAAGGGTATTCTAGCTTGGGAGGTGTTACTCATAAACTTGATATTGCGTCATTAAGGGCTTATGATTTTGGAGATATCGGCGCCAGTCTCTGAGTGTTTGGGACACCTTCTAACAGGGGAGTCCCTTTAGCTAGAACATCGAGTTTCCTTTGAAGCGCAAAATGATTTGATGAAAAGTGCTCTCTGATTACATGGTACAAGTGTACACATTTTTACGGTCAGTGGCTCACTTGTTCTATGCGGGCACTGTTCGTTCAACCGTTTGGCCAGGTACATTACTTTCCTATAGAGGTCCCATTTGAGATATCTTGGCTTCCTCGAGTAGGTGACCTTTCAAGATAGTATTTGAGGTGGGCTGCAAAAGAAATATTGAATACTTGTTGAGAATAATTAGGTAGCATATGATCGTTTCTGCATCATAAACCTTGCCGGCAAAACCCTTTCGAGGACAAAATCGGGTCGAAGGAAAATATTGCAGTGCCTGCTCGAAGGAAAAGAGTGCAACGCCTGCTCGAGGGTATTTATAGAATTTTAATTTGGATTCCCTATCAATAATACCATTTTAGCATTGACATGTTCCAATTTCTCAGAAGTGGTTTGCCCTCCATGGTACCGAGCTTATAAGATCCTTTGCCGACAACTCCGAGGACACGGTAAGGTCCTTCCTGGTTTTAGCCTAGTTTTCCTTCATTAGGGTATTGGGTTGTTGAGAGTGACTTTACTTAGGACTAAGTTCCCAACCCCAAAATACTGGAGGTTTGTTCTCTTATTATAGTTCCTTTCGACTCTTTGCTTTTTGGCGCCATTCGGACCAGCGACGGTTCTTACTTTTATCTAGTAGTTCGAGGGCTGTAGTCATGGCCTCGTTGTTTGAGCTCTCGGTAGTTTGTTGGAATCTAGTGCTCGACTCCCCAACTTCCACTGCTATCAAATCCTCAGCGCCATATACTACAGAGAAAGGTATTTCCCTTGTGCTTGACTTTGAAATTGTTTGGTATGCCCATAGTACATCAGGCAGCATTTCTTTCCACTTTCCCTTGGCGCTCTCCAACTTCTTTTTTATGTTCTGAATGATGGTTTTATTTGTGGTCTCGGCCTGACCATTTGCGCACGGGTGGTAAGGCATTGATATGATTCTCTTGATTTTGTGGTCTTCAAGGATCTATGTTACCTTGCTCCCGATGAACTGCCTCCCGTTATCGCATGTTATTTCGGAGGGGATTCTGAATCGGCACATAATGTGATCCCATATAAAGTTAATGACTTCTTTTTCTGTTATTTTCTCAAAGGCATGGGCTTTCACCCATTTTGATAAATAGTCAGTCACAAATAAAATGAATTTAACTTTACCTGGTGCCGTTGGCAGGGGGGCGACGATGTCCATTCCCTATTTCATGAATGTCCATGACGATAAGACCGAATGTAGTTGCTCGTCGGGCTGGTGAATCATGGAGACGAATCTCTTGCATTTGTCGCCCTTTCGGACGAACTCCTTGGTGTCTTCTTCCATGTTGTTTTAGTAGTAGCCTGCCCTGATCGCCTTTTAGACTAAGGAGTCGGTGCCAGAATGGTTTCCGCAAGTGCCCTCATGAATTTCTCAGAGTACATAGTCTATGTAACCTGGTCGTAGACATACCGCTATGGGGCTATCGAAAGTTCTTCTATACAGAGTCTCGCTTTCGTCAAGCGAGAATTAGGCTGCTTCGGTTCGTAGGGCCCTCGATTCTTTTGGATCCGCAGGCAACATTCTGTCTCTTAAATAATCAATATATTTATTTCTCTAATCGCTTGTTAGGCTGATAGAATTAATCTCAACATGACCTTCCTTGACCACTGATTTAGATAACTGAACAATAGCCCCAGGGAGTAAGTTCTCTTCTTCAACATATGATCCTAGGTTTGTGAGGTAATCAGCCTCGCCTTTATGCTCTCAAGGTACATAGATTAAGGTCCACTCTTTGAAGCAACATAGTGCGACTTGGATTTTTTCAGAATATCTCTACATCCTCTCTTCTCGACCTTCGTAGCTCCCATTCACCCGGCTTACTATCAGGAGAATTACTTTTTGCGTCGATTGTCTTAGTTCCCATGTTTTGACCAATTCTAAACCTGCAATCATAGCCTCGTACTCGGCTTCATTGTTAGTCAATTTTGCAATTTTTATAGATTTTTTTATTACGCTGCCAATGGATATACCAAGTCCAGATCCTCTTATGTGTATGGAGTCATCTATGAACAGGGTCCATACCCCAGAAGACGTGACTGATTTTAGTAAAAGTTCCTTTTCTACCTCAGGTACGAGCAAGGGCGAGAAATCGGCCATGAAGTCCGCTAGAATCTGGGACTTGATTGTTGTTCGAGGTTGATACTCGATATCATACCCCCCGAGTTTGATGGCCCATTTGGCCAATCAGCCTGATAGGTCGGGTTTGTGTAGTATGCTCCGGAGAGGATATGTCGATAGAATGCAAATACGGTGGCATTAAAAATAGGACTTCAATTTTTGTGAGGCACTTATAGCGTGAGAGCCAATTTTTCTAGATGGCAATATCTAGCATCGGCATCCCTAGGGTCCGTCTTAAAAATAAACAGGAAATATTGTACCTTGCTCATCTCGAACAGTATGCCCCTGACCGTTATTTCAGACACGGCCAGATATAGATATAGTGTTTCATCCTCCTTTGGCGTATGGAGCAGAGGTGGGCTGGTCAGATATCGTTTTAACTTCTCTAAGGCATGTTGCCATTCTGGATTCCATTCGAAGTTATTCTTTCTTTTGAGTAAAGAGAAAAAATGATGGCTCCTGTCTAATGACCTAGATATGAATATGCCCAAAGCCGATATTCGCTCTGTTAGCCATTGCACGGCCTTTACGTTGTTTACCACAGTGATTTCTTTGATGGCTTTAATTTTGTCGGGGTTAATGTTGATTCTCCTGTTTGATACCATAAAGCCCAGGAATTTTCCCGAGCCCACTCCAAAGGCACACTTCTCGGGTTTGAGCTTCATGTTGTAACTTTTGAAGTTAAATGGTCCTCTACGCATAGGGACTCAACTAGCATATAATCAATATATAATTCCATGGATTTGCCTACTTGATGCTCGAACATTTTATTAGCAAGGTGCTAGTATATAGCCCCTGTGTTTTTTAGCCCGAAGAGAATTACATTGTAGCAATAGGTACCATACTTTGTGATGAAATGAGGTCTTCTCCCTGTCCTCGGGGTTCATTTGGTTTTGATTATACCCCAAGTAGGCATCGAGAAAGGTGAGGGTCTCATGGTCGGCCGTAGCATCGATCAGATAATCGATGTTAGGCAATGGGAAGGAATATTTGGGACACGCCTTATTTAAGTATTTATAGTCTACACACATTCCTAGCTTATTTCCTTTTAAGGGTATTACTACTACATTGGCCAGCCATTCGGGGTACTTTACCTCTCTAATGGACCCTATTTTAAGAAGTTTCGTTACCTCTTCTTTGATGAAGGCTCTTTTTATCTTAGACTGTGGTCTTCTCTTCTACTTCACCGATTTAAACCTGGGATCGACAGTCAGTCTGCGGAAGGTTATTTCCGGCGGAATTCGTATCATATCTAAGTGGGACCAAGCGAAACATTCGATATTTTTATAAGAAATCGAATGAATCCTTTCCTAATTTCGGGGGTTAGTCTTGTTCCCAGGTATACCTTACGATCCTGGAAGCGTTCAATCAAAAAACTTTGCTCCATATCTTTGACTTTGACTTAGTTACGTCCAATTTTTATGGGGAAACAAAGGTTCGAGGAGCGAAGAAATCTTCTTCATCATCCTTGAGGTTCTGTATGTTCCTAGGCTCGTCAAAGGTTGGGTGTGTGGGGGTCTTCACCACATGGTAAAGCGCGAACATTTCTTTCACCGCCCGGTGTTCTCTGTATATGGTCATTATGCCGTCCTTTGTGGGAAATTTTATCACCCGGTTTAGGGTTAACTGTACTGCCCTCATGCTGTGTATCCAAGGCCTACCAAGCAATCCATTGTACCTCATGTCACCTTCGATGACTTGGAACTCGATGTTCTAAACTGCACCAGACGTGTCAATCGGGAGGATAATCTCTCCTTTTGTTACTTCGTAGGTCATGTTAAAGCCGTGGAGGACTCGAGAGGTGGTTGTGACTCGGTCAAGCAGCCCCAATTGTCCTACTACCTCTGATCTGATTATGTTGGACGAGCTACCTGGATCCATGAGCACACGATTTATCCTAGTATAGTTTAAAAGAAATGAGATCACCAGTGAGTCATTATATGGTTCTGTCATGGTCTATAGATCCTCCTCGGTGAACGTGAGGGTTCCTCGGCCATGCGGTTTCAGGTCGGCCCTTCTTTTGCGGTGGACGTTCTTGTTCGTTTGAACATGGGTACTTGGGGGATGTTGGTCCCTCCAATAATCACATGGATGTTGTGTCGAAGAATTTCTTCTTCCGCTCAGGTTGAGTTTTGCGGTGGTGTACCGATATCTAGAACAACTACATCCTTCTCTTTGTGGTTTTCGAGGTTGTCGTTTTCCATTCCATTTACTGAGCTAGACAATTCGACCTGAAATCGAGTATATTAGACAATAAAAAGTATGAAAAGATAACATGCGTTGTGTAATGAAACAAACAAGAAAATAATCCCTATTATTTTTATACCCACGGTGGGCGCCAAACTTTTTACCATGAAAATGGTAATAACAATTTAATTTGGTTATAGGATTCTAAGAATACGCAATTTATTTTTACGCTAGTTGTTAAGAATTTGATCCTAGATATGTGAGACTTAGATATAAAATAAAGTTAAGGAGATAGTTATAATCAAATCGATACGGTAGTTATTTGGAGCTTCGAGCTTGTCGATTTGGGGCCTCGAGGTCGATTCTGGGGCTCGGTCATGAGCTATGGAGGGTGATCAGGATAAGTTTAACAATTACGTGAAAGTTAAGGGAGGCCCTTTATGTCCAATGATAAGCAATAAATGAAGATAATAAATAAGAGCAACAATATCGGGAGAGTATGTTAGAGAGAAAAGAGAGAGTTCTTATATATTTTGTGTGGAACAATTGGAGCAACCATTACTTACATAGTGTCAAAGACCCCCTTTATATAGGAGGTTAATCCCAACATAGTACAAAATACATTAATTACAAATAAATAGGGATGTGATAGCCAGCTAATGTCATGATGTAGGTTTACACTAACCACTTCAGAATAGCGTTATAGATTTTATCGGCCCTGGCTGCACACCTTGGGAACTGCCCTCTTTTCTAATATAGTCATTGGTCTGCACTACCCCGAGGTTGAAACTCGGCAGCCCTCGAAGGTGAGCCTCAACCTTGGTCTCGAACCTAGAGAAACACGTTCGCGGGTCACCCTAATGATGGGGAAATTTGACCCCCCAGGTTTTACCGTACACACTAGTGGAAAATTATGTACATGAAATCTTCGACACCAAAGAGGAAAGCATGAAATAATATGTGGTGAAAGTTGAAACTCCGCACGTACGATTTATGGAATGGTCAATCACCCATATCCTAAGAGAAGAAAATACGACAGCAGATGCATTGGCCAATTTGGGCTCGTCTACAAAAATAAATAGTATAGATTCTGGCACAGTCATCCATCTCATGCACTCAGTATTGGATGGGGATGGTTATTATGAAATAAATGCGACCAACTTGGTTTGGGACTGGAGAAATAAAAATATCGACTACCTTGAGCATGAAAAACTATTCGAGGACCTAAAGGCATCACGAACACTCCGCAGCAAAGTAGCTTGCTACAACTTCTGGGAAGAATAGTTATATAGAAGGTGGTTCCAAAGCCCATTAGAAATCACTAAAGTGCAAAAACTCGTTAGTGTTAAAGTTAGTTAGGACATGATAGTATCGTACATTTTACTTGGAGGCTTCTTGGCTTAGGGCCATGATATCGTCCAAGTCACACCCTCTATTTGAGGTAATGAAATAGTTGATACAATAGCATACCCAACTTCGAGTCGGGGTTGAATTCCACAGGGAGCTATGAGATTAATATTTAGGAGTATATAAAACAGTATATGAGCTTGAACTATCCTAAATTGTACTTTCACAAACTTGATTAGTTTTATAGCAAAATAAAAATAAGATTGCAACTAAGTAACTAAAACTAATAAATGATAGTTTTTGTTATTTTTTAAAAGTTTTAAAAGGACTAGGGTTGTGACCATGACCTAGGTGTTCGCGTAATGGGATAAAGATCTTTATGTTGTTTTGTTGAACATGGCATATTATAGCTCACAACACTGTATAGCCCATTCAATACCTCTCGGTTAGAGAATGGTTTTGCGCAATTTGACTTTGTCAAGACCAAATGGGTATCTACTTAAATGGTTGATAAGGTCTCAAGTCGGATTGTTACTATCTCTAGGTTGAAACCTATAGTTGGGTTGATCAATTTCTCAATGACCCAATTCCTTGTTAACTAGGTGTCCTAGACTAGGTCTCTCTATATCAAAAAGAGACTAAGTCAAAAAGGCATAAATTAATGCTTGCAACCATTAATTCAAAAATAAGGCATAAACCTAGCTAAATGACAAACACCCATTATATAGTTAGTATGACTGCACAAAGGCAGTTGCAGAGCGCACAACTTTAAAGTACGACCGCAACCTTAATTTTGCGATCCGCAAAATTTCTTGTGCGATCGCACAATGGAAGTACGGACTGCACAATTGTGAGTGTGTTCGCACAATTGATACATCAAATATGCAACTCTCTGATATAAAGGGATTGGCGATTTGTATCCGCACATAGGTTTCTACAACCGCTGTCCAATTTCTACAGATTGCATAATTTTCAGTGCGGAGCGCACAATCCACCAACATATTTTTGCCCTAACTTAAGGATCTGCAGACCATACAATTTTTAGTGCGGTCACACAATCTAAACAAATTTGACAGTTACATTAGGATTCTAACTTCAAAGAAAAAATTGGACAAGGCAATACCAATTAAACATGATAACTAGTTTACCTATCCCCCAAATAGCAAGTAGGAAGTTGGCTAATGCATTAACGCTCAACATGATGATGAATTTTACCATTAGGGATAAAAAGACCTCAACTAATTAAGAACAAAATTAAGAAAATTGAAAAATCTAATGATAGATTGAACATACCAGTTGTATAGTGATGCACAGAAGAATCAAAGAGATTAAATGAATGATGGATGCTTGAATCAATTGAGTGCACAATGCTTTTTGCCTTATCGAATGTTCACAGTGTTTAAAGTTTGAACAAGAGCATGAATCCCTCTATTTATACTTAACACACAGTGTGAAGGTTTACAATATGAGTGTTGTCCACAAAATTTCATGTGCGGCCGCACTCCTATACCTGACACCAATATAACCTTCAACAATTCTACGATTTGCACATTATTGAGTGTTGTTGTAGAATTTGTGCGGACAACACAATTTGTTGTGCGGCCGCAAATTGGCCCTTTTTCTGTTAGAGAAACTTCAAAGAGTTTGTATTTTTAGGTCTCAAGTTGTATAGCTGCACAATGAATTGTGCGGCCACAGATTCCTTTCTGCTGTGGCATTCAAGATTGTGCAGTCCGCACACTAAATGTATGGTCTGTACATTTTCAACACTTAACCATTTTTTCTAGGCATACTCCCTGCAAAGCCAACTCATTCCTGTATACACTTCAAAACTAGTTACTACAAAATAAGACCTATTTAAAGAAGAAGAAAAAGAAAAATATAACAATACATGAGTTGCCTCCCAAGAAGTGCCATATTTAATGTCGCGGCACGATGCCGATTACCAATCACTTGAAATGGAGAACCACCACGACATGGCCATCATCAACTTTTCCAAGATAGTGCTTCACCCAGTGCTTATTAACTCTAAACACTTCATCATTCTTATTTTTCAAGTCCAATTCACCAAATGGAGTCACGCCAACAACCTCAAATGGGCCACTTTATTTTGACTTCAACTTTCCCGGAAACATCTGTAACCGAGAATTCAACAGTAACACAAGATCACCTTCTCTGAACTCCTTGCTCCGAATGTAGTTTTAATAGAGGTACTTAATCTTCTCCTCATCCTTGTATATGCATAGTACCGAAACTTATCTAGCTCGTTTAATTGTGCCACCCTTAAGTTGGCAGCGATATCCCATTCAAGGTTCAAATTTTTCAAAGCCCCCATGGACTTATGCTCAAGTTCCACCTAAAAATGACAAGCCTTCTCGAACACTAACTGGTATGGAGACATCCAAATCGGTGTTTTGTAAGCCGTCCTATAAGCCCATAGAGCATCATCAAGTTTCTCCGACCAATCCGTCCGGTTGGCATTCAAAATCTTTGACAAACTACTCTTGAACTCTCGGTTGGACACCTTCACTTCTCCACTTGCTTAAGGATGATATGGGGTCTTAACTTTGTGAGTGAGACCATACTTGGTGAGTAAGGTGTAAGTCTTGTTGCAAAAATGTAAACCCCCATCACTTATGATAGCCCTTGGAGTACCAAATCTTGTAAAGATATTCTTCTTCAAAAATTTTACCATACTCCTCGCTTCATTGTTAGGAAAAGAAATGGCCTCAATCCATGTAGACACATAATCAGCCACGACTAGGATGTATGTGTTTCCACAAGAGCTCACAAACGGACCCATGAAGTCAGTATCCCACACATTGAAAATGTCAATATCAATGATGGTGGTGAGGGCCATTTCATTTTTCATTGAGACCCCACCAACCCTTTTGAATTCATCACAATGCTTGACAAGCTCACTAGCATCCTTGTAGAAGTGGGCCAATAGAATCTGCAACTTAAGACTTTGGTCGCCATTCTCGCTCCACCATGGTGACCACCATAAGGTGAAGAATGGCAAGCCCCAAGAATTTCAATGTGTTCCTCTTTCGGTACACATCTTCTTATAACTCCATCGGTACAAAGTCGGAAAAGATATGGCCCATCCCAATAGCAGTCTTGACAATTTCGATTTAGCTTCTTCCTTCGGTTTGAAGAGAATTCAACTAGGATGATGCCGCTCAGAAGATTATTTGCCAAATCCACGAACCAGGGCATATATTTTATTGACAAAACCAAAATTTCTCATCGGGGAAGGAGTCATTGATTTCAAGTCCATCATGCGGCCTTCCCTCCTCCTCCAAACGAGATAAGTGGCCCGCCACTTGGTTTTTAGTCCTTTTCTGATCTTGGATATCAATGTCAAAATATTGTAGCAACAATAACCATCTCATCAAACGGGCATTTGAATCTTTATTGCTCATGAGATAGAAAAGTGCAACATGATCCGTATGAACAATCATTTTAACACCCATCAAGAACAAGCAAAACTTTTCCATAGCAAACACAATGGCTAGAAGCTTTTTCTCTGTAACGGTGTAGTTAAGTTGGGCATTGTTCATGGTCTTGGTTGCATAATAAAGTGGAAAAAAGATCTTGTTGATTCGTTCACTCTAACTTGAAGCGGTAATGATAGGAGTCATAGTTAACTTGACCTTTAGTAACTCAAAGGCCTTCACACAATCCTCTTTGAAATGGAATCTGGAATCGTTCTCCAAAAGTTTACATAAAGGGTTGACCACTTTGGAAAAATCCTTGATGAAACGGGATAGAACCCCACATGACCCAACAAACTCCTCACGCCCTTCATGGATGTCGGAGGTGGAAGTTTAGAGATCACTTCTATTTTTGCCTTGTCAGCTTCAATGCCATTCTTCAAAACTTTGTGACCGAGGACAATGCCTTCGTCAACCATGTAATGACATTTCTCCCAATTCAATACCATGTTCTTCGCTTCATACCTTGCCAAGACCTTATCTAAGTTTGCTAGACAATCATCAAAGGAATCCCCGACTATCGAAAATTCATCCATGAAGACTTTGAAAAAATCCTCCACCATGTTTGTAATGATTGTCATCATGCACCTTTGAAAAGTCGTCGGTGCATTGCATAACCCAAATGGCATCCTTGAGAAGGATAAATTACCATAAGGACATGTGCAAGTAGTTTTATCTTGATCCTTCGAAGCAATGAGAATTTGATTGTAGCCAGAATACCCATCATGGAAACAATAGAAAGAACGACTAGCCAATCTATCGAGCACTTGATCAAGGAAGGGAAGACGGAAGTGATCCTTCCTAGTGACTTTGTTGAGCTTGTGATAGTCCATACAGACTCTCCACCCGGTCATCGTTCTAGTAGAAAGAAATTCATTCTTATCATTGGTGATCACCATCATGCCCCCTTTCTTTGGGAAAAATTGGACCGGGGAAGCCCACGAACTACCAAAGATGGGGTACACAACCCCAAAATCTAACCACTTAATGACCTCCTTCTTGACCACCTCTTGCATGGCTTAACTGAGTCTCCTTTGATGTTCAATAGATGGTTTGAAACCTTCCTCCAAATTAATCTCGTACATGTAAAATGCGGGTCTTATCCCTCGAATATCCGCCAAAGTCCATTCAATATCTCTCTTCCTCATTTGTAGCCCCTCCAATGCGGACTCTACCTACACTTTAGGAAAATAAAAGGAAAGAATAACTGATAAAGTAGAAGAAGGGAAAAGAAATTCGTACCAAAGATGTGAAGGCAATTGCTTCAACTCCAAAATGGGAGGCTCCTCAAATTAAGGATTTGTTGGTGTAGTGGTTCTATTCTTAATACATAAGGACAATTTGCGGTGCTCATAAGTGTACAACACCATCTATTACAAAAAATTCACACGCTCCACATAACCCTCCATTTGTTGATCATCACAATTGAGAAATACGACCTCCAAAGAATCATCAACATTCACCATAGCACTTGTTACATCAATAATCACATCGGTCATCAAATCCACAAATGAGCAAACATCATTGCTATTCGTTTGCGTCATAGATTTGCACACAGAAAACCAACTTTTCATCACCCACCCGGAAAGTGAGCTCATCGACTTCCACATCAAAAAGAGCCTTCCCCGTAGCAAGGAAAGGTCTACCCAAAATAATTGTCACCTCATGATCCACTTCAAAATCAAGAATCACAAAGTCCGCCAGGAGGATGAATTTATCAACATGAACTAACACATCATCAATAATACCCAACGGTCTCTTTATGATATAATTCGCCATTTGCAACCTCATAGATGTAGATCTTGGTTTCCCAATCCCCAAAGTTTTGAATACCGAGTAGGGAATAAAGTTGATACTTTCCCCAAGATCACATAAATTTTTAGCAAAGTCAACACTCCCAATGGTATAATAAATAGTTAACGCGCTTGGATATTCCAATTTAAGAGCCATTGAGTGCACAATTGCACTTACTTGATCAGTTATCTTGACCGTTTCACAATTCATCGACCTCTTCTTTGTCACCAAGTCCTTCATGAACTTTTCATAACTCGGCAATTTTCTCCAAAGCCTCAACCAATTGCACATTGATAGATAGACTGTTCGTCATGTCGATGAACCTTTTAAATTGGTTCTCACCATATTGCTTGGAAAGCCTTTGAGGGTACGGAGGAGAAGGACTTTGCATTGGTGCCTTAGCCTCTGGCACTACCAGCTCCGGTATGTCAACAATGTGCTCCCTAGACGGGTTCACTTCCTCATTAGTCTCCTCCACGTTGTCATCAATATCAATTCTCACCTCATCATTTGCTTGCACTTCATTTTCCGGGATCTAATCTTGTTGTAACAATTGCATAATCATCCAATTTTTTTTTTTTTGATTTGAGGTGGTTGCATCCCCACCTTTTCCACTCCTTGTAGTAACGGCTATGGATGTCTCATATTGTTCCCACTATTTGGGTTCACCACCATATCACTTGGTAGTGTTCCCTTAGGATGAGTGTTCAAACTCCCAATTGAACTTCCAAATTGCGAATTGAAGTATTGTGAGAGGCAAATTGAGCATAGGAGTCGGCATTCTTCTCCACCATTAGTTTGAACATGTTCTCTATTCGTCCCTTCTCGTTGTTGGAAGAACTCAAACCTTGGGAAGGATAGGGAGGTGGATTACTCGGTTGTTGATACATCGAGGGCCTTTGATAACCCGACCCTTGATTATTGTTGTTGTTCCACCCTCCTCAGTTGTTGATACATTGGTGGCCATGACATTTGTAATTTGAAAGTTGCCAGCCCTCATGTGGGGAGGGACTGTGGCACTTGCATATCCTTCATTCGGCAACACCCGGTGTGGACCGTTCTTTGTGGAAGAGGGGGTGGAACGGGAACATTTTCTTGAGCCAGCCGGCCTAGTCTATTTGCTTGAGGTTCAATATGAACCTCTTCTACTTGATCATCTTCAACGTCCACATCCCGCATAGGCATATTTACAAGAGGATCATTGTTATTGAGAGACATCGTTCACCTACAATTGTTTCACAAAAGGTTAGTAACTCGAAAGTAAAAGAAAACAATTCACACACAAAACAAAATATATAGCTAAATCCATTTTTAGCTCCCCGGTAATGGCACTAATAGTTGATGTCGTCCAAGTCACACCCTCTATTTGAGGCAATGAAATGGTCGATGCAATAGCCATGTGTTTATTGGGAATCATCGACAACAATTTCTCTATGAAGGGGTGAATATGTTATGCACCGTGGAAGAATTTGCCATAGCAATATCCAATGTCCAAATCATAGACAGCAAAACCCACTACAAGTAACAACCCATAACGACTCTCAGGCAAAGAACACCCCAAGCAGTGCACTAGCCACTACATAGGGAGAATGGAAAATAGTGGTTTTTCCACAATGAACTCCCAAAGCAGGCACCCAAAAATATTAGGCAACCACCTCGCCCAAGCCAACCACAAGGCATCCATAGAACGTTCCCAACACAAGCACTTCTTCAAAAAGCA